>JAXGGA010010370.1:0-47245 GCA_038373865.1 Uloborus plumipes | reverse complement strand
TTAAACAGCTGGCTAAGTCCACGATTGTCACAGCGGACAGTTTTGTTGCAAAACCTACAATAAGTTTCGGAATTAGACTTGGGACTCTTTTCACACCATTCTTTCAGAAGGTGCCCATTACAGTCTTTTCCAAATTTTCCAATTTCTATGTGCTGCAAACTTCTTGAAATCACATCAATTTCGACTTTTGAAGAAAATTCAAGCTAAATTCTAAAGGAAAATCAAGCTAAAAAGTAGGAAAAGTAGGAATTTTTTGCTAAAAAGTAAGAAAGTAGGAACTTTAGCTAAAAAGTAGGACAATTCCTACTTTAGTAGGAAAAGTAGGACGAAAATAAACCCTGGGAATAATTTGATGCCTGAGGGAAATTTAGATACCTCCTTCCACAAAAAAAGCAAAATTAATTTAAATCTTTGTCATTTCGCATATGGCCCTTCTATAGTTCTGTTGTGATGATTAAAATTTTTGCAAATAAATGATTTTGTTGTAGAAGAATGGATTTTATACTAGTTTAATATTTTAGTGTTTTCAAGAATATTTTATTAAATGTGATTTCTAGGACAGAAGGACTGTACAAAAATTTAGATTTTGTAATTCTTATAAAACAATCTTCATTCGTCCAATGTGAGTATAACTATGTAGCTCACTTCTTTCACAGGGAAACAGAAAAGCCCAGAAACATGAAATTTAGCATTTAGGAGTACTTTTTGGCGACACTGTGTGCCCTTCATTGCCCGATTTGATGAATACATTTTTTAAAAACATTTAACGTTTTATGTAATTTATAGCATTATTTCTCTTACAAATGCAGAACTAATTGCATAAAAATATTTATTGTACACAAGCACAAAAAATTTGATTGCAAACATGATGGAATTTTTTCTAGAAAATAGATTTTTTTGTGAAGAAAAAAAAATCGAGATTATTTTCTGAATGCTAAAAAGTGAAATTTTGGTACTTAAAAAAAATTATTTTGCTCAGCTTCTGAAGCAGCTAGAATCTTATTATGTGTCATTTTTTAAGCTCTTTAAACAAGCTTTCATGTGATATTTTTTCCAGATACTTTTGAAAATATTCAAAGTCAAATAGTGCATTCCATGAGCTTCAAATACCAGTATCATGAACCCTTGCTAAGTTATTATTTGAAAGCTTGTTTAAATAGCTTTAAAATGACATATGACAAAAGATTCTAGCTGCTGCAGAAGCTTGCAGCTGATTTTTTATTTTATTTATTTATTTATTTATTTATTTTTTTTTGTATCACTTTATAGAGGTTCACTCCTGTAAATTTTGTTGCAGTTGATGTGGTCAACTTTCAAAGCTTGTTGATTTGATATGGAATGCTTTAAGATTAATAAAATATAAACTACAAAAGTTTCACTGAGTGTTAAAAGTTTGGAAGTTTTTTAAGTGATTGATTATGCCATTAAAATTAATTTTAGTTCAGATATTAATGTTTATATATTAAGTCTTAGTTAGTCCAGAAGCAAAACAGCAGCTATCCAAACTGTAACCCAGAGAGTGGAAAGAGTTCAAATATCGAGTGTCGGGAAAGGGCCATATTGAACATTTGTGAACTTATTTTCGTAATAAAAACTTTTATAAATTATCTTTATAATCATGTATAATAGAAGGTTGTATTGTGTTTCTTTGATTAAGTACAGATTTTTTAAATAGTGGTATTCTTTTTGAGTCATCCTGTATAACTAATAAAAAGATTTGGGATCATCCAAATAGTAAGGACATGTCCCTTTAGAGAATGCTGCCTTTATTACCTATAAGTGCACGCTAATCTCAACTGAGCAAGAGAATGCCAGCATATTTTGTATAGAATTCGACATGTCCACTGTGAAAACTTTTCTTGTGATAAAGAAAGCTTTGGTACTGGTTATTTGATGAAAGGGCAAGTCTTTTGTTCTGTTAGGACGAATTTTGAAGGATACAAACAATTTTAGAAAGCCTCGAAGAGGTCAACAGTGAATCCTGCTGTGAGATGCCATCAACTATTGACAACTACCACAGACAAAAATGCATGACTAAAATGAGGAACTCATGTATTGAGTGTTAGTTGAGTGGCACAGACATTAAACATTACAAAAGTTGCTAGTCTAAGAGGTTGTGGGGAATTCCGGCCTGAAAAGTGAAGTTGGTCACCAGTAAAGGTCGAGACTAGCGGTCACCACTCGCCAGTGGCCACTAAGAAAATCTTTTTGTCAACCAGAAAATTTCGCATTGGTCGCTAAATTGGCGACTCCAATATATGTTTTTGATTATATTTTTGCTTTTATGAGCAACGATGCGAAATGCTAACGCATCAGCACTAATACAAAAAGAAAAAAACCCACTAGCATCGTTATTGGCGGTCGATGTAATCAAGTAAAAATATTTACTTAAAAATACTTATATGTATTTTTGAGCAATAAGATTTGTATAATGCACTATTGAAATAATAATGAAAAATATCATACATTGCTAGCAGATGCTAAAATATTGCTGCACTATTACAGCAAAACCCCAACCTTATACATAACACACTCAGGGGCGGACTGGCTCCCCCATGAGGGCGCTAACCCAAACCTCCAAAGGGCGCACTTCAAAATAGCACCCCTCCCCCCCCCACGCACATTTTCTGCGGCAATTATCTGCAAGGGTCTCTTCTCTTTTTTTGCAGCAAAATTAAGTTTGGTATAATATATGTTACAGAAGAGTGCTTTGTGGCACTACTATTCCTTTATAGATTGTATGTGCTTCAGAACTTACAACACAAATGTGTAATCCTGTTCCTATCTTCATTGTTTGTAAAACTTTTTATACACAATACGATTAATTTTAAGCAAAACACAATGTTTATCTTCTTTTTATCTCTTATTTTTAGCCTTTTCTTGTTATCCGCGATACCCGTGCCACCCAATTGCGCGGATAATTGGGAGCATACCGTAGTTAAATTATAAGGTAAACCTGCATAATAAATGGGTGTGAATATTTGGGTGTGAGTGAGTATACTTTTTATACAAATCCACAGTTTGAGCCGGATATTTACCAAATTTCGTACTAAAGTCCTTAGCTGCTCAGAAATTCACATTGAAGATTTTCGAAACATCGGAACTAGAAAAAAAAAAAAAAACCAAAGAGGTCTAATTTAAATTTTTAGTCATACTGCCTGGTTAGCCAGTTTCGTAGGATTATATTGGGGAAATAACAACAATAAGTTTCCGTCGGATCTTTACCAACTTTGTGACAAAGTGTTTTCAATACTCAGAAATTTCATATGGAGGGGGAGATAGGTGTGTTTAAAAAAATCCGATAAGGTCTCAATTTAAATTTTGAAATAGCTATTCCTTCACTTTGGCGTGAAATTGTACACAATTTTTTTTTATTTGAGCTTGATTGGTGAACATGCGTCTTTTGGCAAAACTTTTATTTTCAAGGTAGACCGTGCAATGCCTGAGAAAACAGATAGTAAAAAAAATGACGATGTTTATTCCTCTCATTTCTCAACGAAAGTTATATTTTTACAAGCGTGTTACATTCTGAAATGTTTTACGGCAATTTTTTACTTACTCTCATGCAGGGTCTCCAATAAAGCGTAAATAATAATAAAAGCAAAATCTAGATAAAATCATCTTTATTAAATTGATTTAAGGCTAAAAAGATGAAATATTTTAAAATAATACACCAATAAATAAAACTTTCTGTTCACAGTAATACATTTCGCACTATTTTAAACGTGTTTATTTTCATTAAAAAATTAAAGTTACTTCTTTAGCTACATTTTCTTTTTCCTCTGGTGTTTAGCAAAAATTGCATTACTTATTTGTGATTTCTGTCTCAAACGCTTTTAAAAATTCTGGATTCTGTATTCTTAAACAAATTAAGAATCTGACCTAACTGCTATGAGTTAAACCCTCCAAAACCATTGCTAGTACTTTTCAAACTTGTCTCTCATTAGTCAGATAAGTCATGTGAATTCGGAAGTTTGAAAAAAAAAAAAATAATAATAATTTTCATAATTTGCGAGCCCTCCTCATTGTGTTAAAACCGATCTTGTAAAACAATAAAAGATCGTTATGATGCACACCATGGAACACGTATATGGGCGATTCTACGTAAACTGGTAATTGGCTGTCCGGACTGATTATTTAAAAAATAATAAAGTGTAATAAAGGAATTACCGCTCTTAATACAAGTAAAGCATTAATACTTTGTGGCCCAATTGTATTTGTAGTGATGACAATTTAATTTTTTTTCTAGAAATTATCTAAGCGCCAAAAACACAGTCCCCTGGCTGTCCCAATCCCATAGCCTAACTGTTAAAGATGAGATTTCAAAAAACCTATTAACACTACATAAATTTGGCAATTAATATCTAAAAATAGAATAATGAAGCTATATTTTTCTTATGAAATAATGTATAATTATGTATTTCTAAAACTTAAAATTGTCATGTAAATTCTGTCCGGAGTTTTTTCAAACAGTCCCCTGCAACAAATTCAAAGCTGTAATACGAAAAATCTATAAGTTTTGAAAATTCTTTTTTGCATGAAGTTTAAAGTAATCACTGTGAATTTGCCGAAATCGCCGAGAACGGTGCGTTGAAATGCTACTTTGCTTAGTTTGAGAGCCACATTTGTGATGAAAGTATGCATCAGGGTCGTTGCGAAAAGTCCTATGGGAAGTGATTTTATTAATGTCAATTAATTAAATTATAAAACATATTAGTTATTATGTCCACTATTTGTGCCTAAATTTATAGGTAGTCTCGTAACTAATTATGTTCCAATAGTTTTGCAGATATTACGCAACAAAGAGCAAAAACGCAGTCCCCTACCTAGTTATACTAGGCGGTGGACTTATCCCCTATCATGATTTATCAGAAAAACTTCAATTGGCCCTCTTTCAAACCAAAGTAATAGATTCATTTTCTGAGCAATAGTATTATAACTATACGAACATTTCAAAAAAAACGTGCCCGGACAGATTTCGTGTAAAAAATGACGAGTTTACAGGGAATCGTCCACATAGATTTAAATAAAATACAATTTTGACCATTATTCACAAATAAATGGGCTTCATAACAGAGCTTCATCCTGCACTAAATGGTTACATACTGTCTAAAAATTTTTCGCGAGACCTCCGTCGAATCTACGCACGCGCCAATTCTCTTCTGACTCTCTCGAAATAGAGGGGAAATGCAACGAGGAAGTAGCAAGCGAACAAAAGCTGAAGGCATCGGGAAGTGTGCATCCTAAATATATCTCCTTTTTCAAATGGAAGCGTTCGTGACTGCCAGGCGCACAATACGGCGAACAGACAGTATTAGCTGTTGTGCTTAAGATACAGAAATTGTTTTTTTCTAGTTATTGTTTACCTTCGAAAAGTTGTGCGATTTATAAAGAATTATGGTGCGGATATATAGATTCAGTGGCTTAAGGATTATTATATGCTTAATTTTTACTTACTTACTGCTGTTTTGATGATCTGCTTACTATTAAAATGCTCATGAAAATAGGAAGGAGCCAGTCAATCAACTAACACAATATTCAGTAAATCCTTATTTGATTTTATTTTAGGCAAAACTAAACATTTTTGTCGGTAGTACACGTTTTTCAGTGCAATACAACTCAATTGCTTACTCATGCAGTTTTCCGACATCATAAAAATACTTGTCTGAAGAATCTTTTGACAACCGATTTCTCTAACCAACATCACCACACATGAATTCGTAACCTCAGTCAAGGTAGATTGGCACTTTGACTTGACACACACACACAAAAGAGAGGAAAACGCACAAAAATAAGAGCGCTCAGTTTGGTTTAAGACCATACTACATATCCCTTTTGAGGTGCTATGAATTCAAAGTTTATTTTTTACGCTATTCATTTCAACCTTGTTCTGAAACTTTTATTAAGTACTTCTTGCGCTTCCAGTAAAAAAAAAAAAAAAAAAAAAGGAGCACAGGTTCGAAGGAGCAAAGACGCATAGCCCAGAGGAAGATGTTTTATTTTTGGTTAAAGGTCCTCCTTCCAGACTACCTATCACCTCTGGGGGCGGGTGGGGGGCAATGAATTAAAGTGACTTATAGCACATTATTAATTATAATCTCCTGCAGCAAACTTTTATAGACTTTCATTCGCTTCAAATTAAAAGAAGGGGGGGGGGGACACCCAAGTCAATTAGATTCGAGGGTGCAATGATACATAGGCCGTGGGGCGCTCACTTTGGATTAAGACCTCCCCCTCCTCCGACTGGACTGCCTTGTTTCAAACCCCCGAAAGTAAGGCGGAAAAAAACGAAGGCGCACAGGTTCGAGGGCGCAAGGGCGTACAACCTGGAAGGCGCTTTTTTTTTTTTTTGGCAAAGATGCCCCTTTCCGACAACTTATCATGTCTGTGATGCAATAAATAAAAGTTAAGTATAAAAGGTACATTATTGAGTATAAACATTTCTTCAATCTTTTAGATTGCTTTCAGTGCTTCGAACCTATAGATTAAAAAAAAAAAAGGGAAGGGGGGCTTTGTTCACGGCGCAAGAACGCACAGCCCGGAGGGCGCTAACTTTGGATGGGATCCCCCTCAAAGACCACCTATCACTTCTGGGGTACAATAAGAACCGCCTTCTGATAACGCTTATTGACTACTTTTTACATGTTCCAAACGGAAAAAAAGTAAAAAATAAGTAATTTACTAAAGTTGAAGGCGCACTGGCAGTGTGAGGGGGGGAGGGGGTTACTGTTCAAACTGTTAAGGGTTGCTTTCAAACCTTTAAAATTAAAAAAAAAAAAGAAAAAACGAAGGCGCACACGTTTTGAGGGCGCACAGGCCAGAGGGCGCACCTGCCCGCGGGCAGGTGGCCTCTACGGCCAGTCCGCCTCTGAATACACTGCATCAAAGATACATAAAAGAGTGATTCCATTCCAACTCGCATAAAAAAAGAAAAGTTGGTTGCATGACCGACTCGGATTTTCTTCAAATTTGGCACACGGGTTGATTATATAGAGTCATAGAAAAGTCCAAATATTTAAGTTCCTTCTCCACTTATTTTCTGAGATACAGGCCCTCAAAGTTAGTCTGCCCGCTCAAAATACTAAAAAACTGATGTTATTTAATCATTTTTTCTAAAAAAAATATACTCATGAAATATTAAAGGGTTAGGTATCTATGGATACCCGTAACTCCAGGCATTCAGGAAAAAAAAAAAAAAAAAAAAATATTAGCAAGTTTATAATAAAAATTACTAAGGTACAGGGGTCTTGGAAGTTGCCACCACAAAAACTTGATTTTGCCGATTTTGCTAAAATTGAAGAATTTATTGCAAAAAAAGACATAACCAAAGGTTTACTCACTTTCGGAAGTGTACAGGTGTTTACTACAGATGGTTACATAATGCATAACTTGGGTTTCTCACTCCTTCTTGGAAATATTTAAGCTTAATGACGAGCCATAAGGCAAAAATATGCGATTTTGGCCATCTTGGCAGCCATTTTTTTTTCATAAAGGAAGAGCAGTAGAGACTTTATTTTTTTAAAAAATAAGCTACTGATATGTTAGCTATTCACAGGAAAAGTTTACTTTTGGTTCTTTCTTGCATTAAGAGATATCCTGCTGACAGAATATGCATGTTTGTTCCCGACGACCATATGCTTGTGTTTCCCTCTCATAGACTTAAAATTAATTAAACCAAAAAATAATGATGTATTTATTTTTTTGCTGTATTATCTAACCAATATGTTATAAAATTTAATTAATAAAACCATTGAACAACAAATTAGATATTTGATGAAAACAAGAAATTGAATTTCTCCAATGCCTGAGCATTATGCATTCATAATTATAAAGTACTAAATAATTTCTCGAAAAATCAATTAAAATTAAGGAGTTCTTAATATTTATCTCATAAGCAATACCCAATCTTGTGATTGGGATATTCCTGTTTGTAATTGCAGAATTTCTTGAATATCACATGAATATCAGGAAAATAAATGAGGCTTTTTTGTTTGATGTAGGATATTTTATGACAAATTTCATTTGATGGGCTACTAAGTGAGCATGGTGATACAGAGCTGTTAATTTCAACATCGAATTCTATTTTATCTTATTAACAGTTAAATAATTTAATATCTAGCAATGCTTGAAGAATTAAAATTGGTATAACTAATCTCATACTGATCTTTACAAAACTGACATGCAACTGACAAGACTTAAGTTTACTCAACAGATACCACAAAGCTAACAAGATAGTAAAGATAATAAAGCAACAAAGAACAAGGAATTTACAAACTGCAATTACAAACAGGAATATCCCAATCACAAGATTGAGTTTTGCTTATGAGATAAATATTTAGAGCTTATTTAGTTTGACTTTTCAAGAAATTATTTAGTACTTTATAATTATGAATGCATAATGCTCAGGCATCAGAAAAATTCTATTTCTTGTTGTCATCAAGTATCTAATTTATTGTTCAATCATTCTATAAATTAAATTTCATGACATATTGTGTAGATTATACAGCTATTAATAAATACATCATTATTTTTTGGTTTAATTTTTAAGTCTATGAGAGGGGAACACAAGCATATGGTTGTCGCGAAAAACATGCATGTACTGTCAGCAGGATATCTCTCAATGCAAGAAATAACCAAAAGTAAACTCTTCTCCTGTGAATAGCTAGCATATCAGTAGCTTATTTAAAAATAAAATAAAGTTCCAACTGTTCCCCTTTATAAGAAAAATGGCTGCCAAGATGGCCAAAATTGCATGTTTTTGCCTTATGGCTTGTCGTTAAGCTTAAGTATTTCCAAGAAGTAAGAAACGCAAGTTATGCATTGTGTAACCAGTTATAGTAAACATCTGTACACTACAAGAACGTAAGTAAACCTTTGGTTATGTCTATATTTTTTTGGGATATATTCCTCAATTTTAGCAAAATCGGCAAAATCAAGCTTTTGTGGTGGCAACTTTAAAGAGCCCTACTATACTTTAGCAATTTTCATTTAAACTTTTTTTTTTCCCCTGAATGCCTGAAATAACTTTTATATTGCATGAGTACTTTTTAGAAAAAATGATTAAATAAGATTAGTTTCTTAGTATTTTGAGTGGGAGGACTAAATTTGAGGGCCTTTATCTCAGAAAGAAAATGGAGCAGTAACCTAAAAATTTGGAATTTTTCATGCCTCTATATAATTAACCTGTGTACCAAAAGAAAATCCGAGTCTGTCATGCAACCCCCATTAGGTGAGCTCGTATGGAATCACTCAAAACTAAGCCAAAAAATACATTGAAATCAGCACATAAAAGTGGAATATAAATGATTTCAGATATTTATATTAAAAATAAATGCTGCAAGTATTTAAAATTAAAGAATTAATGAGTTTCTGTTTTTCAAAATGGCTCCTTTTATTGTTTTTGTTCCCTCGTGGTGGTGGTTACTTCGCGACCTATTATTACTTTTTGATTTGAAACTTTTAGATCATTTTCGAATACTACAGTGAACTTAAGCATGAAAAGAGAGACTATTACAACATGTTGCTTGAGGGAAAAATCATCAAGGTTAACATTTTCTAATTTCAGTCCAGAAAAAACAATAAAACTTTGTTGGGGAAAAGCATAATTAATTCAGACAAAAGTTAATTCAATGTATGTGATTTATCAGCAAATTAAATAAGCTGAAAATTCACTTCAAGTATGAAGACTTATTTAGTTTGTTTTGTTTTGTTTTATTTGCATAATGTTCTTTTTATTCAAGTTTTAAAATGAATAATTTCATGTTTAATATTTCAAGCTGTAAAAGACCTTTTTCTTTTAATAAATAAATGCAAATGTATAGCTTAAATTATGGATTAAGGTATATGTATGAACATTATGCAATGTATTGTAAGTAATATGCAGAATGAGGTAGAGTGCAATTATATTTAGAACGTGGTTCGAAGTGGCCACTGACAGCATCAAAGTGGCCACCTACTGGCCACTAGCAAATTTTTTTAGTCTTAAGCTTTAGACCCCAGCCTCTTGGCTAATATTCAAATAGGTCAGTCTATACGAAAAATGTCAACCGTGTCTCCTTCACTGCCCAGAAATCTTGCTGGCAGCAGTATAGGAACTCAGGAGAAGTTTGTTTCGAAACCTTTACATCTATTTCAACGGTTGGATAAACAAATGTCTAATAATTGACTTTACTTTGGACAGACCATGTATACTGCAGCTTAAGACTTATGATTTCAAAAAAGCCCAGTGATGTATCAATAATAAAAAGGCAATGGATTAATGGCAAATGAACCACTTATGTTGAGATAAAGTAGTAAGTATACTACATAGTAGTAAGTTTAGTGCTTGTAAAAATTACATTGTTATTTTTTTTTTTTTTTTTTTTTTTAATTCTTTGAAAAAGTGGATAACTATTAGATTGCATTTGAGAAAAATGTCATGATTTTCAATTATGTAGCAGAAGTACATGTTGATTGTGTTTTGGGAAATGGTCAAACAAATAAGATATAAAGATAGTTTTTCTGTACATTTATTCAATGATGATCATCAGACATATACATAGTATAAAGCTCTTGCACTCGTAAATACCAATATCAAAGAGCCGACAGAAATCCTGGACTTGAACCCTTATAAATTGTTTCAGATCAGTTGAAAACAAACAAGGTAAACTGGCCAGAATCTGGAACAAGTTAACCCAAAATATGTTCCAACACTGCAATGCAACTTCTAAAGTGCTTTTCAATAATTAAGATTTGAGACGAAAAGTCACACAACATGGGCTCAGCCACGGATCAATCCTTGTCAAAGGTACTTGTGCTTTTTTCCTATACTGTACAGTATTCAAGCATGCAAAGCTGGCCATCCACTTCCTAAATTTAGGTCCTGTCGGGTGAAAAGAGAATAACCAATCGCTAGTCTTTTTTTTTACCTAAATTAACACAAGTGATGTACCCACATGAGGTAATGGGGATTAAAATTACAGTGATATATCTACAGAGTTTTTCTTTGCCAATGCACTGTATCTGCAGCTGTACAAAGATGAACATTCACAAGCATACATAAATGCTGCTTGAATCACTCTAATAAGAAATTCTTTCATGTGACTGTACACAATGAACAACACTGTGCCAGCTAAATGGTGAGTCCCTGCTTCAGCAGATATCTGGCACAATGCTAATAACCTAATGAACCTGAACATGACGAATACGAACACAGGTTCTCGCACATGGAAACGTATTCTCCCCCTTTTGACACAACCTAATCATCAATAATCTCAATAAGAAAACCTCAAGTAAGCACTTATATCACATTTTCTAATTACATACAGCTAAGGGGAAAACTTATGTTACATAAAATTTCAATAGTTTTATTGCACTGAATGATACAGTGAGAAACAATGAGGGGCAAATAATTTTATACAAGCCTACGTGCTGCTTGGACCAAAAAAAAAAAAAAAATGAGAAAATGCTTTTTGATACCATTATTACAGCATCAACATTCTCATGGAATGATAGAGTTAATTAGCTAAAATCTAATTTTGGATAAATTTCGTCAACAATAAAAATGAGTATGAACTAGCATAAATAATCCAGAACTTGATTTACATCAGCATTTGTTGATAATTATGAAAATGAGGATAACAATAGTAAAATCCACTTTAAAATGCTATACATTTTTAGGACATGAACTCCTAAAACAAATCTTTGATGATAGAGTAAAACAGACTAGATAAATAAAGTTTTGAAATAGAAAGGCATTTCCTCTTTTTTAAAATTTTGTTAAAAAAGTATTAAATACTCAAGCAACAATATATTTTAAAGATATTTTCCCCCAACTGCAAGACTCTGTGCTTACAAGCTGTTCCCACTACAATTATTACTCTTAAAAATGTACAGAAATTGTTTGATTTATCAGAAGCATTTGATGCTTAGAATAGTTTCCATACGCAAGAACCTGCGTGATCTCACAAACACAGACATAGTCCTGATCAATTAATAAATAGATACTGCCACACTGCTGTACTTTTTAAGCAAAGCAACTGAACTAGATGACACACGTTCAAGAAGCATGCTTTTCTGGTGTTTAGAAGGCATTCTCTTTTTTGCAATATAAACATTGCACTTTTGTTTGAGTGTGACTGTAATTGAATTTCTATTGGCAGGAGACAGCTCCATAAACGATTCACAATAAATGTATCTTATTAAGATTTATTACTACGTGGCTGCTGCCTCTATAGGTAGAGGAGATGTTTCTTTTTCACCATTTGTTATGCTAGGCAGATCTTCGGCATCTTCTTGCGAACACTCGAAGAGAACATCAGCAATAATGGATGCCACTCCTTGATCGAGGATCTGTGACATGACCAACGCCAACAGTCGTTGCTGATGTTGCAAAAACAAAGTTCTATTGCTAGGCACCCGCGCTAAACATCTGAGAGTTCCGGCCGCCCGCCGCACCATGTCCAGTGTGGTACCCATAAGTTCAGGATTTTCCCTGAGAGCATTGATTCCCTGTGAGTTAGCTACTTGCAGAGCACTCTGTTCGGCTTGTTCCACAAACGTAATCAGAAGTGGTATGCAAGTACCTTGAAGAGCTATGGCTCTGGCCATACTACTGTCAGCTTGAGACAAGTTGGACAACAGAACAACGGAGAATTCACGTAACACCTGGTCTTCGTTCCTGCTCAGCCACTTGGAGAGCAGAGAAAAGAAGCGGTCTATCCGCTCCCAAGGTGGCGTCGCCATCATCAGATCGACGTTGCTTTCCAGCACCGAAAGCTTGCTCAGAGCTTCGAGAGAGAGACGCTGCGGAGAGAGGACGGAGTGCGACGGCTGGGTCGGGAGTGGATCCTGGGCGTACGAGGAAGGACACGTGACCCAATGCATGAGGCCATCGAGCATGGGGAAACTGATTTCTTCGGGGAAAGGAGCGAGGTCCAACTGACCGGCTATGTTCGCCAGCGTCACTAGCGTGTTTTCTCGAATGGAATGAAGCATGTCCCACCACCATTCGTGCTCACTGTTCAAGCTGCTACAAGAATCGGCAATCGAAGAGCTTTCTCCCTCTTCCTCTCTGTCGTAGTGCCGTTGAGGTGGTTTGCGTGGAGAGTGAACGTGATGCAACAACAGTAGCCTCCCCATGACGAGCAAGAAACCGGGATGTTTCGACATTTCGGTGTCGTTTCCGGGCACGAATGACAGGTTTCTGAGAATGGTCGATAAAGCAATGCAGCGTCGAGCCAGAGAATCCTGGTCATCACTCGTTGTACAAATAGAAGGTTCGTCTCGATTATATGATTCATCCTCTAAATCTTCAACCGCCCTACGTTTACGTGTGGGAGAGATGGGCCGTATTTTTGGAAAATTACTCTCAGAAACTTCTGGATTATCTTTTTCACTTTCAACATTATTACCTGACTTAAGTTCACCATTTTCAGAAGTTTCAGTGTTTGCTGAGCTTTTCTCTGGTTTAACTGGAAGATTTGAATCTGAGCTATTGGAATTTTTCCCAGTTTCATCTTCTCCAGTTCTACTATTTTCCTGAATTGCATCGGAATTGGTTTCATCTAATTCACAAGGTTCGGGAGAATTTAAACTTTCATCCTCTTCGGTATCAGATCCACACTCTTTTTTGATTGAACAATGATCAACAGAATTCTTAAGTTTCACTGGTTTGTTTTGAGTATTTAGGGACTTGGAATCTTTTTTACTTTTTGTACTTTTTTGTAAAAGTCTAACAAATTTAATATTTTTTCTAGTATTTTCAAATTGCGTTTGAATATAACCGGTATATTCTCCACCACCATGCTGCCAATGACTACTGCCACCAATAAACCCTTCATGCACATCCCATTTTTTATCGGGGTCTAACAGAAATAATGCTTCCTGCTGCTGAATCTTAACAACCTTTTTACACCTTGTTTTATAAGTATAATTTACAGAATCTAAAACAGCAGTCTTATCACTTCTTAAAAACTCTGGAACAGAAACTTCTGTTGTAATAGAATTTGGCATATCACATTCAAGTTCAAACCATTTTTTGCTGTGTTCTACAGTTTTATCACCAGGATTAAGCATAAAACCAACTTCTAAATCACCTACGAGATCAAATATTATGTTCAAACACCTTCTATAGTGATCCATCAATACTTCTAAAAGTCCTGGCAAGTGGTTCAATCCAAAGTACAGGACGGTTGCATCGTCATTCACAAGAATACCAAGGACATCCAGTGCCCAAGTACTTTCTCCTAATAGTCCAGACTTTAGAGCCATCATTATTCTCCAGGCTTCAATGGGAGTAATGTCTTTAGATAAGAGTCTTCTACGTTTTGTGATAAGTGGCTGCACAGCTTCGACTGAGTCAGGTGGAAACAAGACTTCTTTCCTTTGGTTCTGTGAGGCATATTGTGGAGGAGGTCCTACTCCACCATGTGACTGAAAAAATAAACACCAAGGTAAGCATACAGCACAAAATAATTTGAAGTCATCATAAAAATTATGGTCATTATTAGCATTTATAGAAGAAACGGAATAAAATATATAATCAAATAAATGCATACTTCAAAATAAAGCATGCTGAAGTGCAGAATTATAAAACACTCAAATCTCTGAACTGAGCGGAAAATTCAGCTTATCGTGAAATCAATGTCAAGAAAGTCAATGATACTTTAAATACTCGAATAAATATTTCATGGCTAAGTAGCAGTAAAAGTAAAATGAATAATAACAAATGCTAACCCACTTGTCATTCAAGAGCTGTTAAAAGTTTAAAATGCTAACAAACCAGGCCCGTCATTTAGGGGGGGGGGGGGCCTGACTTCGGGAAATCAATGTATTGGTATATAAGTGGGCGTGGTTTTTGCCACTTTTTGGTAATGAACCCTTTGCCCCCCCCCCCCTGGAAAAATTCGAAATGACGTCCCTGTAACAAACTAGTCATTAAAGAGCTGTTGGAAGTTTAATGCTGATGTGTAGATACTGCAATAATCCAATTTTGATTCATTACATGAAGTCAATTAAAATGTTACAAAAGTGTTTAATTAAAGGAATGTTTAAATGCAAGTACAAAGGTATAATGAAATGAGCAAAGTAAATGTGATAAATACACACAGTGGCAGGAGTGGATCTAGAGGGGGGGGGGTCATGATCCCCTAAAGCGATCAAATATAGCATAAAACTTGCGTTTGGGGACTAATATTACAAAAAAAAAAAAAAAGCCTCATTACCCCATTTTCCAACAAAAATTGCACTTGGACACCCCCGCCCCTTTCAAAAATGATCCCCTCCTTAACCAGAAGCTGGATCCGCCCTTGCACAGTTGCACTAATCTAGTAAAGCATGGATTGAGGGAAAACATAGAAAGTTAAGCTATAACAGGGTTCACACCAAACAAAATTCTAATTTTTTCCCTTGTTAAGAGGGATTTGTATAAGAATAGCATGAAAACGTATTTTTAAGTTGGCATTTTGGAAAATATTGAGCAAATCATGCAATCCTGCACATTCATGTGAACCCTGCTATAAGATATCAAAATAACTTTTTTAGTGCGGAATGTTTATTCCTCCACACTAATGAATATTATAAATGGTATATAAGATATCCAAATTAAATTTTATAGAGCTCTAAAGCTATTTGTAATTTCTTAGGAAATTAAATGTACAAAATATTTTATTCAAAACATCATTGACACTTTCAATAAAGAAAAAGTAATTCAAATATTATAACAAATAAGATATATTCCCATCAGTTTTCTGAAAACTGAAGGTTTGAGTGTTTACCATTAAAATATTTGAAGTGGTTAATGGTTTGAGGCTGAAAAAAAACAGGAAATGCAATCATAATTAAATTACACTCCTTCTGAAATAGTCAATGCATTTGGTTATGCAGATAATAAGTTTACGAGAATAAGATTTTTAACAATTTAAAAACAAATTTCCCTACAGTGAAGACATAATTTGCAGTTAATTGAAGAAATGTTTGTTGAAAGAAGTAGTAACAATAGCAAGAACTTACAGCCATTTTATTCGGAGAGCCATAACCCCTGCTCATCATCTTGGGCCCCATCGATGGACTCATGTGGTGGGGGTAGGGCTCCGACTGGGGCCCCCCGTACCTCATCCAGTTGGGTGCTCCCGGCTGAGGAGGGCCGTCCCCGTGGCGTCCAATGTCCCAGCCGTCCCGCTGGCCGGGGGGATACTGGCTCTGGCCAGACTGGTATTGCCTGTTATCCCGAGGCCAACCTGAAAAGACAAATGCACTCAAAATTAAGGCTAGAAAAACTTCTACTCGAAAAGAGTTTTTCATTTTAAGCTTTGATAACAGTACTAGTAACAAATATGGTGTAAACATCAAAATAATTATGTACAAGATGTATGAAAAGGTTTTGTCCATACAGTAAACCGTCATTCATCTAGACAGCCATTGGGATAAATACTTCTTGAGGCTTTCACGACCGGCGTCAATATGAAGAGGTATTTCCGGGCTAAAAGGCCGTGGTCACCGAGATTGGATGGAAATCCATCCAATCAGAATCCAGACCGCTCCAGAGACCGAAGAAACAACAACCAATCAGGAGCCAGCACCCATCAGCAGTTTACTTAAATACCAGAGCGGCCGAAGCTAGAGCATCAAGTCTCACCGAAACTATTCACTGATGATGTCGACCGCAGTGTCCGACGAAACGTTTGAAATTTATGTTTCTCATCGACCACGGCCTATAAGCCCGGAAATACCTCTTCATACAGCCATTGTGATGTTCCTACTGTTTAAATAAAGACGAGTTCATTGCAATCATGTAGTATTGTAAATTTAGTACATAGTTTCTCGGATTACTTTCACCCTATAGCTCACAGTGCACTGAAGAGGATTCATTTGAACCTCAAATCATGCTGGGTCTTGTGCAATCATTTTGTGCTTAGTATACCTTTCTTACTATTGTTACTTGTTGCACAAAGGTATTTTCGTACTTCATATTAATTTTATGTTCACAATATACTAAATTTATCTTATATAACATTTATATTTCATTCTCTGGAATTCAAAATACAATTTTTACTGTGTAGTAGTTTATGTATCTAGACTCAATTTTTAAGTTTTATTGTTTAGTCTATACTTTCATTAGCATGGACCACTTGGATCCCCTATTGGCCAAGATTTATGAAGTTTTCTCTGCACAGATTGTTTGATACATATTGTGATATATATCTGATATTTATTTTGTCATTTTTGGAACTATAACATTTGCAATATAAAAATTGTATTTATTAATCATTACTAAAAATTAATACGCTATAATTTATTTATAACACTAGGGGGCTCCGCTCCTTGCTGGCTTTGCTCACCAACCCCCCGTTCGTCGCCTGCGGCGACTACCCCACCGCCTTCAGCGGCTCGATACCAACCCGCTTCTGGTGGTTTGGAGTCAAATCGACTATCCCACCGAATACGACATCCCTGCTGGAAAAAAAAAAAAATTCTCCCCTCCCCCCTTTTTGATGTAAATAATCATTTTCTTTTCCTAAAAAAGCACAGTACAATTTAAAATAATCCATCCTTTACAATTTAAAATAATTAGCCAAACAAATAAAAGACTCCCCCTCCCCCCAACATCCTGATATTTAATTAAAAAAAATATGTACATAATCAAAAAACATAGTAAAATATCTAGCCCAAACAGAAAATCCAGTCCTCTTTCCCGGCAGAAAAAAAAAAACCCAAACACGCAAGGCAATTCCTATGAAATGACGTAACAAACCAAATAAAATACCATAAGAATAATGAAACTTTCTTAAATGTTAAAAAAAAATAAAGAAAACATGCCATAAAAGCAATCGTGTACATTTTGTTGAATTAAGACGAGCAATAAACAAAACGAAGAGTAACTGGTTTTGCTTTTCGAACACGACCTTCTTGAAAAAGTTTTGGAACAGTTGGTTGAATGTAATATAATTTTGCTCCAGGTGAGCCTGGGCTGATTAGAATC
The DNA here is from genome assembly GCA_038373865.1 of Uloborus plumipes. Taxonomy (NCBI): domain Eukaryota; kingdom Metazoa; phylum Arthropoda; class Arachnida; order Araneae; family Uloboridae; genus Uloborus; species Uloborus plumipes. The sequence goes on along the minus strand of JAXGGA010010370.1, from coordinate 29,286 downwards.
ACTTCTATCTTCTGTTATAATTGACGGAGAGAAATAGAACAAACATCTTTTTTAGAAAAAAAATCTCTGTCCAACGATATATAACATTAGGGATTGGGGGGATTTTTTCGCCCCTTAATTTGGTGAAGTATGTGAAATTTATGTTTAAAAAATTATTTTAGAAAAAAAACTAATTCGAAATTAAGAAAAATGGCTCCCAGGTGCAAATCTACGAGGCTCAAACTAATTTTGTACTAAGTTTCAAGTCTGTAGTTGCTATGGGGACGCCTAGGCGCAGACCAGCCACAAACATCCTTTCACAATGTCTTGGAGCTTACTTTTTTTTAATACATAGAGATGATCTAAAATACAGGGTGTCCACTCCTATCGTGGCCCAATAGCTAATTTCTAAACCGTTAGAGATAAGCATATGGTTCATTTTGGAAAAAATCTCTAAATTACGAAAGGAATTTGGGCTACGAAATGTTTTTCAAAAAAAAAATCAAATTTTGAAAGAGTTACGAAATTTTAATTTTTATACAGCTCCCTAGTCGTATCAATAATATTTACGAAAACATTCTTGACACTAACGTTTAAAACTAAAAAAAAATCACTCTTCTACAACAAAAATTGACCGAGTTATGTTATGACGTTTTGAAAAATCAAGATTTTGATGGATTTCATGACGTCATCGAGAGATCGCTTAAGGGACCGTATGCAAAATCTTGATTTTTCAAAACGTCATAACTCAGTCAATTTTCGTCATAAAAGAGTGATTTTTTTTTAGTTTTAAACGTTACAGTGTCAAGAATGTTTTACTAAATATGATTGATACGACTGGGGAGCTGTATAAAATCAAAATTTCGTAACTCTTTCAAAATCTGATTTTTTTGAAAAACATTTCGTAGCCCAAATTCCTTTCATAATTTAGAGATTTTTTCCAAAATGAACTTTATGCTTATCTCTAACGGTTTAGAAATTAGCTATTGGGCCACGATAGGAGTGGACACCCTGTATATCAATAATATATTGCAATGATATGTATTATTTTAGTTTGAATTAATAAAATTAACACATGCATTATCAATTAGCTTCATAGAGCGCATTTTTATCATAGTTTAAAAAGTGTAAAACAAAATTAGTTACAATCTTATATTTTATTTTTAAAACACTAAAATATCACATTTCAAAGAATTGTAAATATCAGTCATACATAAATTACTCAAAATAAATAATTTTTCATATGATATATCTAGGTTAATAATAAAAGATACATGAATTATAGGAAAATAAGCAATAATGTATTTTGAGCATACAGTAATAAGTTAAATAATTGATTTTGTACAAATTGGGTATATATGTCAAAATATTGGATAGTTTTAATATTTTAGAAAACATCATGATATTTTGAAAACTTGAATGGGAAAGTCAACTAAAGGAAAATCTAGTTTAAAACAGCTAACTACTTTTGTATTTTTTATTTTTTGATTTGAGTACTTTTTTCATCAGACAATATATACCAATTCCAAAAGATAAGAAATTTCAACCTCTTTAAGAAATTATACATGCCGAAATCCACGAATCTTTCAAGATAGCAACATTTCTTTAGAAATTTTCAGATTTTTTTATTGTGTCCTTTCTTAATTTTTTTTTTAAATGAAATTGGCTTGCTTAGATTCAATAGTATTTCCGCCCAATAGACTTTAAAACATCAGCAGAGACTTCACTTTGTAACCTCAAATATCTATGTCAATAGAGGTTGAAATACAGAAAAGTCCCTCAAGTTTTGCAGCAATTAAACATTTATTATCACTTGAGGGGTAGGAGGAGAGCAATACTTATTAAATTTTTTTTCTCTCCCACTATTTATGTTACATGTACGTGTTTTGCTCAATGTTACTCAGTGGCAGATTTACCAAGTTGCAATTGTGAGAGGCTCATATCCCACACTTAAAATGAATGGGACATATCTTTTTTTGCAGTCTATGGTAAATTAAAGCTAATGCATCTTATCAAGTGTCATTTTCTTAGTAGGTGTGCAATATGACATTGGGGGCTCCAAAACTTTCCATGAAAGAATGTTTACAATAGTCTTTGTGACAGGTCCATATATATATGTGGTGATGTTTCTTTAAAACTAATACGCATACCTTCTTAGTTTATATTTTCTCTATACCTGGGTTTATAAAAATGAAAAATGCGGATATTTTATTTATTTGTTGTTTAACTGGATTTTCTGTTAAATAACTTTTTTCTGTCTGAATTAGATCAGTCAAAAATATTGAGTTATAATATGCAATATTACAAACCTTGTTGAGGTGGTCCAGGTGTTGGAGGTGGTGGCACTCCATGTGCAGGACGGTACGCATACTGACTTCGATCTGAAATATTAAAAGTCTTCAAATTGAAAATAATCATGATACCAAAAGATTTTTAAAAATCTGGTATGTACCCCACACTACTTCCTTTTACGTGTAAATTTCTCAGTAGATACCTAATAAGTGTTAATATAGTGCTTGGAGTGAGCAAGATAACAATTCAAACATTTATACCCTTAGTTTGTAACGAAACAATGCAAAAAAAATGTTTTACAATGATTAATTTTTTAAATATCGCCAATTTTAACATCATGCAATGGATTTTTTGCAAAATATCGCTAATAGCGCCAAATTACACTCAAATTCAAAAAATATTCTTTTTTTCACCAAATTTGTCGCCAACTTGGCGGCAAGCACTTGGCGACCAAAAGCTTGCCGATATATCACCAATTCATATAACTTAAGTCTGCATTGAAATTAACATTGATTTACCCCACATAAAAGGGGTAAAACACCCCCTTGGGCACATTCGAATGCAACCAAAAGGGGAGGTGCACAACTACACTCCTCAGAGCCTACACACCAAACTAGAAGATTCTACCGCATATAGTTTTTTAGTTATGCGACATACATATGCATACGTACATACAGACCTCACGAGAAAACTCGTAATTTTCTCGGGGGTGGTTGAAAAGGATTTTTTGGCTGGTTATATGTTGTTAGGTACATATGCACGTGCTGACAGGTCGAAAAAAACGACTCAACATTCATTCGGGGATGAGCAAAATTAAAATTTAGACTCAAAGTTTAGTGAATTTTTTTTCGCGATCAGAATACTTTCTTTACTACGTAAAAGGAAGTAAAAAGGGTTAGAAGTTTATTTTTAAGATTTAATTTTTACAATGAAGACAAGTAATATGAAATATTTTTACTTATCACATTTTTCAGATTTCTTTCTGGAAATATCCAATCTTTAAAATGATAAAAGAACAATTACTGTAGTTGGGGCAAACTTAATTTTATTTTTGGCAGTGCTGTAATGCTTTGACAAGTATCTGAATAGCCTTTAGGATGCAGTCAGCTTAGGTTTGCCTCAACTATAGATTTCAACAATATCTAAAGTTTTCCCAAACAAGGCACTTTTCTGAATCATACAGTATTCATTCGGAACAAATAATAGCAATGCATTTGCAAAATAAATCCAGCTCAAAAAATTTGATTGCAATCACATAAACAAGAAATATGCTTCAGAAATATTAATGTACTTGAAATATTTAAAGCATGTCATGCATGTAAAATCATGCATGAGAAATGCATGATTTTTATTTAGAAGAAAAATAAATGATGTAGCTTCTCTCATCTGCAAATTGGGATGAGAGGAAACCAGGAAAACTACCATCAGGAATGTTGACGTCAGCTACAAAAGGTGTTTCTACAACTGTTTAACCTTTTACTTTCTAAAAAAACTGACTACAAATGTGGGGATTCTCGGATGCGGTTATACTAATTTCATTTTGGATTCTTTAATATAAAAATGTACTGAAATATTTTCAGACTTTGCTGATCACACTCCTATAATGAAACTTTTATTTCATCCATATTTAGTAGATACATCCAAGGATTATACAAAACTACAGATGGTGTTATTTGAGTTACAAGAAGATATCTTTAAAAAAGGTATCTTCCCGCACCAGAACTAACGGGGGTGTCTCTTATTTCTTGGCAAATTATTTTAAATTGTAAAGGTGCTTTTAAAGGGAATGTGAGCATTTCAGTTGAGGAAAATGATTATTTTGCATCAAGATGGGGCTGGAGGAGGGTTTTATTTTCTTTTTCAACGGGTACGCCGTATTCGGTGGCATATAGTCGATTTGACTCCAAATCACCAGAAGCAGGTTGGTGAGCAAGCCGCCGAAGGCGGTGAGGTAGTCGCCGCAGGTGACGAATGGGGGTTGGTGAGCGAAGCGAGCGGGGGGTGGAGCCCCCTAGTTATTAAAAATATTAATACTTTCCAAAAATAAAATTTATTCATTAAAAGTTAATTTAATTACATCAACCTCCCCCTGCTAATAGGGGCAGTAATTTGTTCCTTAATACCCAAGCAATCCTTCAATTTACAAGTTGAACCATAACTGCTGCGGTAGTTCCCTGGTGAGCTATTTATACATTAGTTACCAGTTTGTTTGCCTTTCTTTTATAAGGAGATTTCTGCCTCAAGCTGTGTTACTGTCTAAGCCAGCCTGATAATTCCTAATCAAGATGAAACTGCAGTATCTGAATGGCATGGCCAAACTAGTGGTATATTTCATGTAGTTCTGCCTTTGCCCTCACTTAGAAGCAGTAATTTACTACTTAATATTTCTGAGTGATTGGCAACAGAGAAAACTTATAGTTAAGACCTTTACCACAGTTTAACGCCCCAGTATAAAACTGCTAGCAAAAATAACTTGCTCAAAATATCAATGCCTTAAATAATACCTAAGTACTTTATCAAGATATTTCAACACACCTGAATATGGTCCCTGAGTTTGTTGTTGAGGATAATTTCCCATATGATACTGATCTTGAACAGGGCCATGAGGCTTGGGATAGTCATTATGACGCTTTGATCCCATGCCATACATGTCACGTTGGTACATATTACCAGGAATATTACTTGGAGGTGCTACTTTATTTGGAGGAGGCATGCTCTGCCCATACATTCCTTGCTGGGATGCTGGATAATTCTATGGAAGAGAAAAGGTAAAACAGGGATTATTATTCAGATGAAATGTTTACAGATTCATTTTAGTCAACACAAATCTTGATTTCTCACAAAAAAAAAAAAATGATCTAAATTATTTCCTTAGCTTTCAAATTAAAATTAATTCAAAACACATATAGATTGCTCTTTTCTTAGTTCTAATCACACAACTTCCTTAGCTTTCAAGCTTTCAAATTAAAATTAATTCACAACACATATAGATTGCTCTTTTCTTAGTTCTAATCACACAGAAGGAAAAAAAAGTATTAGGAAACAGCATTCCAGTGTTAGTTCTTTGATATTGTACATAATCAGAAAATATTTGATTTAAAAAAACTTTTACCAACGTCACGTAGCACAAATCCCTCTAACTTAGTATGAAAATTGAAAATATATTTCCAAATATTTTCAGACCTTGCTCATAGCTTAATAACCTTTTCAGGATGGGGTATGACATTGGCTCTTGGCTGTAAACGTTCTCAAGAAAACTCCGAGTTAGGTAGCACCACATACGAAATATCAGATGTAACGCTTTATTAGTATTTTTCTTTGTTGTTAAACGAGCTCAATGTGTGCTGTAGAACATATCAAGATTCAGAATTTTCTGCATGAAAAAAATTGTTGCTTAGATATGGAATGCACATATGGCATCACGAGAAATTTGAAAATACAGCTAATATAAAGATGCAGCTTTGTTTCTGTAAGTACAAATTATTTTTATTTGCTACTGGCAATGTGAGGGTATTTATCCATGGTTTTAGAGGTTCTGCTAGAGTCTGAATAACTTTCACACAAATAATTTTTTTCACTGTTTGGAAAATGACTTCAAATAAGCAAAGCAATAATGTTATAAACAAAACAGCAATTAGATAAACTTATAAGTCAACTTCAAATGAGAGTAATTATAGTCTTTATATTTTCAAGGAAATGAAAAGCTACAGTCAATTCTAATACTGAAATACTAGATACAGGATATGATACAGTACATATTTCAACATGCATAGCAGGTGAAACCATATTTCATACATCATTTAAATCCTCTCTTAACGATGTTGAACAATTCACAACTTAAGCTGACCAGAAAAATTAAAATGCATTTCATTGCCTTGGCTCTGATTCAGAAAAGACTTAGTAGGAGCTAAGCTTTTGACAAAATGCTTGAATTCCTCAAACAGTTCAAGCTAACATCAGAGAAGACTCTGGGTTGCAGGTTGAAGAGGACACTGTATATCATGTGGTATAGAGCCTGTCTTACATTACGCTAAAATAGCAGAATAACTAGAGAGTATAGAGTGGAAGCCAAGAATACTCTGGGGTTTGGCTCCACTGGAAAAAGCTTTGTTTAGGAACAAAATATGAATCATAGAAATAAGTAAAATACTCCAAGTACCAGACATCACAGACACAAAGTTTTAAGAATCAGTAATGGTTTAGGGTACCATGAGCAAGAAAACAATACTCCAGTATTTAGTGAAAATACCAGAGTTGAAGCTGTTATTTAGGTTAATGTATTGATTGAATACGCTGTTGAAGTCATGGAACACTGCTATAACGTGTGGCGAGTCATTTGCTTTTCAGATAGACTCTGCTCTAGTATATTTAACTAAAGAATGAATCTGCAACAATTTGCACAATATTGCTTCCAACAAGTAGTCCTTTATTAACCCTCCACATTAGTATTTCTGCTATTGGCTTTGATGACTGATACACAAAAAAATTCCAAAATGCAGATTTTGTCAAAAGCATACTCAACTCTGCATTCTCCTGCATCATCAGTATGTATCACACATCTATTTTGTTCAAATATCAAATATAGATCAGCATAATGAAAATTCCAATCCACCTAGGGCCTTTTAAAAAGGAATGTTTCAAAGAAAAAAAGGCCCTTTTTCTTTTCTAATGACTAATTAAGTACCCCAAATAAAAAGCAAAAAGTGCAAAAGTTTTATGACCAAATTATTTTTAAATTGGAAAGTAAAACATAGAAAAATTAATCAACAAGCACACAGCAAAAGCTTTTAATGTTCTTATTACTTTTCTTAAGTTTGAACAATGTGTGTCTAATGCTTTGGAAAATTCAAATATGATTGAAGTGAAATACCAACATAAATAATGTACAAATTATCAAGAAAATACAATTTTTCCTGATAATTTGTGTTTTATTTATGTTGGTGTTTCATTTCAATCATAATGTCAGATATATATATATATATTTAAATATCTAATAATTTTAATAATTATTGCAGGAATTTATTGCAAGAAAAGAAAATAAATTACTCCTTTATATTTTAGAGCGATAAAATGTCTGAAAACTTGGGATAATAATAGTGATCAATTCATTGAAAAATTAATGGTCTTAGGATGAGATGAAGGATGGCAGGAAAAAAAGAAATGTCTGCTATTCTGATGTTTGATAAGAAGAATGTTTCACATTTTATGGCCCAAAAATATACAACATTTAAGTATATTATTTCAAGAACTCAAATCGCATTTTTTCTTATAATCAGGGATGAAAACAGCTCAAAATCAAAAAAGAGGGAAAAAAAATATTACAAGGAAAAACATTAATGCGAGATTTCCTCTTAATTTGTGAAGTGAAATCTTGAGCAAAATCGGCAGATTGAAGGCATTTTTAGCTTCTTTTAAAACCTCTTGACTGTACACCCCTTATTTATTTTTAATTCATCCACAACAATGTAGAAACCAAGAAAAAAAAAAGGGGGGGGGAGGGTGTGTAATTTTAGATGAATTAGATATGTGTTCTTCAAGAAATGAATTCTCTTAACTAATATTGTATGGGCTTCAGTTATTTTGATAAATCACAAAAATCAAAATTATTTTAACGATTTTTTGACTAAGATCTCTAATATTTCAACTGAATTTTCTTAATTTCTACTCTCTACAGCGGAAATTTACGTTTTTGGCAGCATGCCAAAACAGAAATCATTAGTTTGCCGATAACTGAATATCATTTGATAACTGAATATCATTCGCGAGGTTTCAAACCTGCTGCATCCAAAAAATAGTTCCATTATTTTGGAAGTTGGAAGTAATTTCAACCTCTACTACTTTAAATCAACTTGTTTTAAGCTTTATTTTAATGATGAGTTTTTTTTTTTTTTTTTTGTAAACTTGATGCAACAAAGTTTCCGATCGCCGAAGGAAAGAAAAAATACAAAAAGCCGAAAATGGCAAATCCGCGGAAGATTTTCATCCCTGTATAATCTTTTCATTATTCTATCATGCTGTTTTTTTTAATTTTTGGGTTAAGTCTAAATATAAATTTTCTCGTGTCAATTCGTAGTTCAAAAAGTGCCGTTTTCGTCATTTCAAGCATGAAAAATTATATGAAGGACTGACAGTGGGTTTCTATTTTTTTTTTTTCGCTTGCACCCAGTTATAGGTACTAGAAGCACAGAAAAAAATACCAGTAGCCCTTCATTATGGAAAAATTGCTTAAACTTGAAAAAAAATGAAAATTGGCCTTTTTCACTCCCCAAAAACGGCCTGTGGAACAGGTAGTAAAAAATTTACAAATGCACGGAGTAAAAAGGTGTTACATTGCCCTTTAAAATGAAACAAAAACTGTCTTGCTATTCCAAGGCATTAAAGAGATATAAGCTTTCAAACTTTGAAAAAAAATGAAAAATATCCTTTTTCACTCCCCAAAAACGGCCTGTGGAACAGGCAGTAAGAATTTGCATATGCATGGAGCAAGAAGATTAACTTGAACTTTAAAAGGAAACAAAAACCACCTTGTTATTCCCAGGCATCAAAGAAGATATAACCCTCTGAAAATTAAAAATGTAAGCATTTTTTTTTTTTTGCATAAGTTTAAGTAATTATGAACACAAAGTCTTTTTATGCAAGAACTGCAAGAGTAAAAATATGTATCATTAAATATATAATTCGAAATATATCGTAAAATGTCTGTAATTTATTTGTGATGTAGAAACATCTGAAAAAGTTGTACTTAAAATGTTTTTTAGTGTTTCAGTTATCAGAGTTTTCTTTTAATTTGTAATGAACGTACAACTAAATATTATGAAGATAAACTGTAACAAATAATCAATTAGCGAAAATCCCTTTTAGTTGTAGCTGTTTCGAAAAGGATGTAGAAATTTCGGATTTTTGTAAAAAAAAATTTGTAATTTCATTCAAATGTAAATGTAAAACTAGAAACTTCTTAGCGACATGCAATTAAATTTTATTTTAATTGATGTGTTAAAATTATCTTCGGTGACATGCAAAAAATTTGAAAAAGTAAGGATACTGATAACTAGGATGATTTATCTAGCTGCAGTACATACTTAGAAAATATGATAGGCAACTAGAAATTTATGAAAACTTTTAAAGAATGGCAATAATAAAATAAATAATTATTTTCCACAAATACACTGGTACCATTACATTCGAAAGTATGACAAGCCCTTTTACTCTTTAATGGTTCATCACAAAAGTATGGTTACATGTATTACTAAAATCAGGTATATATTAATTTCAAAAAATGAAAAAGAAAAGAAAAGAAACAAAGAGCAATGTATTATTAGAGTATATTAATAAAGCATTACAAATAAAATATACAAGAAAAATAAAAGGCATAGCAGAATTCATAGCGTAGCGTATCAGCAAAAAAATTAAATGAAATTGACAGGAAAAGGGTTCGAAAGAAAGTCATAAGAGCCAGATATGAAATTCACAACACTGTTGATGCATAACAAGAAATATCTTTTGAGAAAATATTTATGACACAATTGTCATATAAATATTGTAATTCATATGAAGGCAACTCAAAAAATAACAAAGAAAAACTCATAAAATACTATTATTATTATTTTGGTAATGGCTAAAAATAAAATCGTAAGCAAACGGATAAATTTTAGGTAGCTTAACATCAATTCTTACTATTCTCTACAGCATATATGTCAGTTTCCGTATATAAATATGTATCTTTATTTTTAACTCAACTTTCAAGATGTCTGTCAACAATCATTTGTGGTAGAATTTTAGCTGGTCCTTAGGGACTTGGAGTTAACAAAACTTGATGGTAATTAAACTGCAGTTCATTACTATTCTTCTTTTTTAATTAAAAAAAAATATATTTTTTATAGTGAAAATCACCATTCACAGCATGCAACTGCTAAGATGACAATTTGATAATTTGTAGTTCAATGTAAAAAGGACTTTAATGTTTTCTGAATGTAAATATTCAGCAAAACCTTCATTTAAGAAAATCCAAAGTAGTGTCAGAATTATTTACCAGTTAAGAGTTCAAGGAAAAAAAATCATTAGTTAGCAAAATGAGTAAAAGAAAAATTGTTAATAGCGTGTTTAAGTGCATTAGCTGAACTGGATTGAAACTTTAGAAGTTAATTGCAGCATTATTGATGCAATGCTCTTCTTCAAAACCTACTTGAGCTGTTTGATTCTTAGGTAGAAGCCTTTGAATAAGGGTGGACTGCAATCGAGACATCTGAGGCTGTGAATAATAATGCTAACTAAGAATTTTATGGAGAAAATGAACATCCATACATGCATTTAATCTGAATTTTTCAACTAAGACAAAGCAATAGATGGAAAATAAACTTAATTTCAACTAATGCATTACTGTACAAAATTATGTTAAAAATTAGAACCTTCTCTAATGTTTGTATGGAATAACTTGCATTACAAAATATTTTACGAAGATGTTGTGTATGAGTCCTTCTCACAAAAATGGTACAAACCATATCAGACACGCTGGAACTTTTAAAAATTAATTTTAATAATTACCACCAATGATCATATTTTGCTTTGGAACAAGTGGGGGAACATTTCAAGTCCTAGCTTTAAATCATTAGGAGTTAAAATGTGATTAACGATTTTATTGCATTATAATAACAACACAAATCAGATATATTATATCTTTTACAGAAAAAACTTACAGCACAACTTAAGAAGTGGGGAGATTTATTGTTATTAAATAATGTTCCTGCATTTTCTGTTCTTCACTCTATAAATGTCATAACCACTCAAATCCTTTTTATTTTCTTAATAGTTAATTTGATCTACTGTATAAACACTGTTCAAAAGGTAGTAATGAAATATGTATTTCATTTTAAAATTGCGGGCAGAATACATTTTAGAATCATTATTTAATTCCATGATTGATCTGTAATTTTAACTTCTCTCTATCTGTCACACATAATGGTCAAAATATTTTTTAACCCATCATTAATTACTTTTGTACAAACCATTGATACTTTATTTAACACAGACTTATGGGGAATCAATAAAAAATACACAAGATTAACAGGTGCAAATTATTAAAATTGATGAACAAAATACAAAAGGTTGTATCAATTTGCACAATTTTGGTGAGAATGACCCAGGTAAAATATCACAATTTCCAACTAAAAAAATAATAATAATAAAGGAGTTAATAAAAGTACAATTATACAGTAAAATAAGAGTTCAGGCTGTAAGTAGACAATGATTTCACAACTAAATTTTAAAAAAAAAAGTGTAGCTATTATCTCAAGTGATGTCTTCAATAAAATTAATTTACCTGAAATTCGGAACTTCTGTACGATTCAGGCTGTGATGGCGGATACGGAGGTTGACCAGATGCTTGACTATTAGGACCAGGGTACTGGGAAGGTCCCATGGCAGGTCGACCCTGATAAGAACCCATTTGTTGCGGGGGCATGCCATCCCTGGATGACATAGGTTGGTTAGGGTAGCGATGAGGAGGATAAGATGAATCTTGCTGAGGTGAAGGACCTATCACAGAACTGGATGGCGCAGGTGGCCTGATCATGGGGCTTTGAGGAGTTGCCTGCTCATACCTGAAGAATTTTTGGAAGAAATTGAGTAATGACAAGATTTAAAAAACAATACACATTTAACATACCTAGTGAAGAAAAGTCACTTTTAAAGGGAAAAAATTGAAGGAAAATATTGAAACTAGTACATAATGTGAGGCTTGATTTTTTACGTGAAAATATGGAATACTGATTTGATTTTAGTAAAAAAAAATTAAAAACAAGAAAAAAATGATGAACCACTAAATAACTAAGCTCTTGATAATAAATAACTGGGGGAGGAAGATACCTAAAATTACGGGACTATGGGAGCAATTAAAATAACTACTCATATTGATTAATGTTAAATGGTATTAGAAAGTAGAACAAGAAGTTATAAATTGAAATCAACTAAAATAGCTGTAAGTAAAAGCTAGATGGCGATTCATGTATACAGGCCGTCAATTGTAGGAGGGTAGATAGAAAATAATGTATTTCTATATAAGTAGGTATGGATTTTACCGTTTTTGGTATAATTTACATCGAGTATACACCCTGTAGTCTGTTTAAGCATGTTTGAATTAACAAGGTTAGACTATTTGTAATCCACTAGAAGAAGTAACATCTAAGCAGATTTTACCTTAATCATAAGAATAAAGAGCAAAACACAAATAAAGTTACCTGTCTTGTTCACAAGGATTTTGATATGGGGGATACTGGGATGAATTTGTAGGACCGACCGTCCTATTAGGTGGGTATCCTCCCGGAGGTGGAGCATAAGGGTCTGTCGGTACCATGTTCCTGCTATTGTAGCTTGGTTCAGATGAGGGAGGCACCATGGTGTTGGAATACTGATCGCCATATGGTTCCTGCTGTCCTGAAGTATTGCTGTATCCGTACGAGGTGGAAGGCACACTCGGCGGATTACCTGAATAGGGAGGCATGTTGCTGTTGGCGTTGGACTGAGAGTAGCCATAGCTCTCATTTGTGCTGTGCCGTTGCTGGTACTGTGAGCCCTGCATCTCATCACTGAATGGATCCATGGCACCCTCGGATCCAGAGTGATTCACCATCGATCCGGGATGGTGCATGGAATCTTGGTAAGGAGGATGGTGACCAGGTCCAGGATATTCAGAGCCTGACATCATTCCAGGATGAGGCCCAGTGTTTGGTGGGTATCCTGCAGGATAAGGGGATGGATACCCATCCATCATGGGTCCCCCTAGAAAAAAGAAACAATTTATATTGAAACATAATGAAACAATTGCTTCTGCACTCACTCAAAAGCAAAACTATTTGAACTAAGTATACCCTAACTAATAACACTGACAAAAATTCAACACACAGTGATTTTGCAAAAGTCATTCTATATGGATTATAAATATGTTATGTCTTTCTCTCAATCATGTAGCCAACTATAAATATCACATTCCCAAGTGTGCTCATGAATGACGATCAACACAATAATTTAAGCAAGTAATGCTTGAAAATAAATCCAAAGATTAAGGGTCTGTTTAGCAGTACAAGATGAGATACTTCATCATCAAACACATAAATCTGGAACTGGTTGGAGGATAAAATAAAATGAAAAGAAACTAAAATGACAAATTTTTTGAAACTTTAAAAAAGCTTCTTTGACATATGCTATACACAGGGGTCTGGCCAGAGGAAATTCGGGTCCGTTAACGGACCCTTCACAAAAATACGATCAAGCAAAACGGACCTTTCACAAAAATACTATCGAGCAAAACGGACCCTTCACAAAAATACGATCAAGCAAAACGGACCCTTCACAAAATGCTAATCAAACAAACGTGCATTTCACACATGATTCATTCAAAAAGCAAATCTGAAATCAAAATAATGCACAGCATATTTCTGTGTAAAAGCCCATAACTTTTGGGCCTTTTCTGAAGTTAAAGAAGGGAATCGTTTATCCGCCAACTTTGCGGAAAAAAAAAAGTCGGCACTTCCTGCCTGGCCCTGCGATGCTCAGGCAAGCAAAAATATTTAGTGCAAAATGTAGCACTTTTTGTTAGATTCTTTTAAAGAAATTAACAACTTAAAAAAGGTAGTTGTTTTGCTTTAATGGTTCTGCTTGTTTGTTTTATCATATGCAAATCAAAGTGGCTTGCTGTGATGTTGCTGTTATAGATTTCTCTGGAAGTGCAGAGTAAAGATTTTTCTCCCTGCTATGAACTTAAACATAAAGAAAATAATAATAATAGCAATTATCAGCGGAATGAACTTAGAACTGCAAACAGATAGCTCGGGTGGAGAAAAAATGGGATTGCTTCTGGGTAGAGCGATCAGCTATTTAAAATTAAAATTATCTCCATCTGACGTCTTTGGTGCGATGTTTTGACCTTATTTTGGCAGAAAATTATCTGTTTTTTTTAAATTTCATTTATTTATTTATTTTTTAATGCTTACAAGGGTGGTGTTTTAGTTATATTCAGGAATTATTGTATTCTTGCGTCTTTTAATATTAGAAGTCTGGTATTGTTTGTTTTGCTATGTTTCCCTACCGTATTTTTTCCTCCGAATTTTTGGCGAATATGTCGGTGATTATTAATGACATTCATCATATAAACCTGATGAAATGCAGCTCTAAAATTTTTGACTTTAATAAATTATTAAAAATCGTTTTTATATTTATGATGCTTTCATTTTGAAAAAAGCGATCTCTGCATCCGATATGGAAATCGAATTTAGTTACTTTTCAAGCTAATTACTCTTTATTAGGAGGCAAATAAATGAAAATTCGCGTTATTTTTTGCTCAGATCATTATTTTAAATTTTTAAAGCAAAATTAACTGTTCTTTTATTAGTCTAAATGTTGAACGATCGCTCCATTTTAGTTTTGCATTAATTGTGGAAACAAGACATTAATAATATGTTTACTATAGACCTTTGAAATGCAATTGTGAAGAAAATTCACCAAAAAAAATTATTTTATGTTCCGTTTTTATGCTTTTGATGTCACTTGAATGATCACTTTGAAAACTGCAATCTCTTTGCATCCACTACAGGAATCGGACTTTTCGCATTTTTGATATTTAATATGCTTTTTTTAAGAGGAAAATAAATGAAATTAATTTTTATTTTTTATTAAATTAAAAAAAAATTTTTTTGCAATTTTTTGGGTTTTTTTTTTTTTTTCAAAATTGTTTGATTTTCACAAAATTGTTTGATTTTTCACAAAATTATTTAGTTTTTCACAAAAAACGGACCCTGTGAAAAATCCTGGACAGACCCCTGATACACCATGCAAAAATTAATTAGAAAATCAGCTAAAGCATTTCAGAGCAGTCAGAGATACATGCTAATGCTTGTTAGAAAGTGAAATTTTTATACATGATAATCGTAATAATATCGCTCATCTGTTGACCAAGTTCAAGAAATGATACAAAAATTCTATTGGGAAGTCTGGAATTAACTCTCCTCATCCTGGTTCTTTTTAGACAGTGTTATGAAAACAAACACCCAAAAACTGGCTCAATCATTATATTCTCTTATTTAAGAATTAAAATAACAAATTCGTTCATAGGATATAAATTTCCAACTTATGTATTCACTTTTAAAACAATATGAATTATGAGTAACTGGTAATTTAAAGAACACAATTTAAAGGTTGTTTCTGAAGTGTACCCAATGCAGTAAGAATCAAAAAAGGTTTTCAAAAAAATTGTGCCACAAAATCTTTCAGGTTCATTTTAGATATGTAATGAAAGTAAAACAGAGGAAAAATTTAAATCACATTTTTTCTAATTTAGATACAAAAGAATGTCTTAAATTCGATTGATACAGCAAATGCAAATATTTCAGAAACCATCGAAGAAGCTTAGAAATAATATATCAGAAAAAGTTTTATTTCAGCAACAACTTACCCGCATTTTTTGCATTCTTTTTCCTTGAATTGGATTCAAGGCTACTTATTATTGGTCCTGGATCAATGCCACCTCTATCATATTTACATTCAAATGGTAAAAGGTGTTTGATGTACTGCTTCCTCAGAGTATATGCCGCACTTGAAGAAGCACCAATGCCGATAAGCCCAGCAATTTCCTTCCACTGCTTCCCTTTCATCACCTGTAAGTTTATGAAAATAATGATCCTTCATGACTGAAAAATATATGCCCTAACAAATAATGTAACATTAATTTAAAAGAAACATACCTCAACAAAGCCACCTCTCTCTTTGGTAGCTAAATACAAGCGATATAAATCGAGAGGTTGTTTGCTAATTGTGGGGCACTGAGATAAAGGTGTGCCCCGTTCCTCCTGATACATGATTAATTTATCTAAAAATAATCTTCTATCAGGATCATCAGACAGATCATACAGCTTTAACATTCCATCTGGACGCTATAAGGGAAAAAGAATAGATATATAGACATATTGTGACGGCAATGTACACACATATATATATAGTAGAATGAATAGTTATATGAATAGATAAGGACTGGTTGGTTGATACCTTACCTTTATTGGGTGATGATCATACGGTTGATTATTTATAACCTGCAATGATATTAAATATACATAAGATACCTTACACAAATGAAAATTTTGCAATTTATTCATCACTAATATTATAATATTTGAAAATCAAAATAAATAGATGAAATTTATTTTAGTTTGTATAGCAACCATATCAGATCAAAAGTTGAAACAGATCTAGATCATAAAATCTATCAAATGGCACTACATAGAAACAGGAACAGTTGGTTACACAAGAGATGTGTGAGAAAACTTCTCAAATAGTGACCGTTTTGGACATCAACAATTCAGCAAATTTTATTCGAAAACATTTGCCAAAACTAAAATATTTTCATAAGACTGTTGGCCACACTCAATAGGGTAACGTATAAACGAATCCCCACTTATACCAATAAAACATTTTGGAGCCCAATACTTCCCCATGCCATAGACGCAATATTAAAGATCTCTGCATAAACTACCCCATTTAATCAAATAATATTTCTTAGAACCGACATTATTCCTTTAATCAGAGCTGACTGTACTTCAGGTGGAGAATTTCACGTATACTGACCATGGCAATTATTTCATAGCATCAACTTGTGATTGGAAACGGTAAGGAAGAATTAAATTAATTTTTGTTATCAGCCCTTATTTGTGATTGTTCTTGTTTTCTGTATTTAAAACCATCTGCTTGCTGTTAATTGAATATCAGTTCTTCTTATTCCTCATAAAGGAAAAAGGATGTTATATTATGCTAAAATTAACGTTATTACCCAGCCTGAGTGTTACTATTTATTTAAAAGCATAAAAATATTAGCCTTTCAGGATTTCTTAATTAAAAGCCTGAGAGAAGCTTCACCTCTGATACTTATAAGCAGAAGCACTACAAAAATGTAACTTAAATTAAAAACCTTAAAATGAAACCCCCTTTAAATTTCCTCAAACTAATGTTTATTAACGAGGAATAATAGCATACATAGTTTGCTAGCTATGTGTGTATTAGTATCTTGCAAATCAGAGACAAAAAATATCGGTTCAAATAAAAATGATGTCCTTATCTAGTTTTGACTGGAAACTGTTAGACGAAAAAAGAGGAAAAACAGGAAAATCGATATGCCTGAGAAAAAGTATGATACGTACTGGGCTTGCAGGTGTTCTTGGCCAACTAGGGCTTGAAACACTTTCAAACTCATCATGGAATGATGACATCGATGCTGCACCAGGTGACGGCAATGTATTTGGTGTCGGAGGATGAGACATCGTAGGTTTGTTGTTGGGTTTTGGAGTTTCTACTCTTTCTTCGGGTAAGGAGGATGATGCAGATGCATTTGAGGCTTGACTCCCTTCATCCATGACTGGCGGAGGGGGAGGCCCCTGTGGCCCTCCTAATGTCGAGCTTCTCATTTGTTGAGATTGCATCATGTCAGGAACAGATGGACTTGAGACAGTAACAGCTGATGGAACAGGGCTACTGATGCTTTGGGTTACTGTTGTAGGTGGCATTCCTGCTAAACCAAGAGGGGAAAATGAAAATTAATATATAATATGTTTCAAATCATAAGATATTCAAAGTTTTTTCTGGAAACAAAATTTTTGGCCAAAAAAAAAAACTGAAATGTTTACTGTGAAAGATAAAATTTATCTTCTAATAATACAAGGTAAGAAAAATACAACCACAGCAAAAAACAGTAAAGTCAAAGAGACCAAATAAATATTTCTTCATGAAAAGTGAAATAAGACAAAATAAAATTAGAAGATATACAGAGTAATTTGAAGATTTTATCATTAAATCGGTGCACAGAACTTGTCTATAAACAGAACCACTGAATGGAAGTATCTTCTGTCTGAAAAAAGGAAAGATTTCATGCTTCATAAGCCACTTTTCTTAATCCAAAATGTTCCTTAAAAGCAACCCAGCGTCTAATAGGCTGAGGGTACAACTCAGTGAATAGAAAAGATAAACAGTTAAAATAACGCATTCTTGTATAATGGTAAGTCTTTGTATTAATTGTAACGCCTCTAATTTTTAAAGCAAAAGAAGTTCTGGTACTTTTTTAATCAATTGAGAGTGTACTTTGTTATAACTGAAACTTAATTTTTTAATACAGTCTGTTTATGTGCACAATAAAAAATTTGTGTTTGCAAAAAAAATACATAGTATTGCTAGAGAAAAATTAGAATTCCAACAATTTTCTTTTCTTTTTAAGAAATTTCCTTTCAAACACAAGGCAGGTAATTTGTGCAGAACACTTAATTTATAATTTAGAGTTAAACCAAAAAAGATTTATTTAACATACGTTATGAATAAAACTAACAACTTAAAAAACAAAACACCCCACATGTATTTTGCACATACAGTGGAATCCCATTTCACATTACTCGTTTCCTACGTTATATCGTTTCTAACATCATTTTCTGCTGGGCTCTGAAAAGGCCTATACTGATAAAGTTAAAACAATCCGGATTTTAAGTTTTTCTTTTTCGGAAAGTCCGCTTAATGAGCTTTTTTAGAAACAGATCAAAAGCTTTTTTCTTCTATCATACTCATTTTTTTTTCATTATTATTAAAAATTTTCTTTCAAACTAAATTAGTTTCATAGTTGTTTGGAGCTGCTCCAACACTTTTTATTCTGTGTTACAGATCTTTGTGAGAGGGACTTCTTCGGTTCTTCCGACAACAGCTGATAATCAGAGCCGCTGATGCTGTTCTTAAAATTCTCAATAGAAGTCAACGTAGCATGTCTATCAGATCAAGAACTCTCTTAATATCAGATTGAATACCTGCTCCCGATGATAGTGATGAAAGGATGAAGACGAAAAAAAAAGGGAGATCGCCTCCACGGCTAATCAAGCAAATCAAATCATAAAAACTATTTTTCTTTCTCTTAGGGAGTGCAAATTGAAAAACATTGCATTTTTAAAAATGACATTGTATCTAAAAACAAAATGCAAGTAAAGATTAATCACATTCATTGGATAAGTCTCAATTTTTAAACAATGTGCTTCGATTATTACCCTCACCTAGCCCCTGATTCTAAGTTTTCCCGCTTGGAACGTTTTTTATTTCTGGTCCGACTGAAAACGTAAAATCGGGGTTTCCACTGAATTTTTAAAAAACTATGATTCAGTCACAAACAAATTGAACTAACCAAGAGATGGAGCAGATGTTTGGGTAAATCCTGCAGGAACCATAGAAGCAGGCATAGGCCCATCACAACTGGATGCATTTCCAAGGGATGTTGAAGGAGGCATTGATACTTGGCTCATGCTCAATGGCTGGGATGAAGGTGTACTAGCAGGCGGTGGCATTGGACTATCTTGTCCTCCACTACCAGGGGCTCCAGGAGGGACAGGACTAATTGCAGAATTATAATTGTTGGCATACATCTTTTGCTGTAAATGCTGCCGTAAGTACATGGGAGATTGCCGAATAGTCGTGGAACTAGCAGCAGCAGCAATAACTGCTGCCTGGGCTGCAGCTTGAGCACCACCTGTAGGAGGTGGCATGCTAGATGATTTGGGGTATTGATTTGGAGGAGGCATCATATTGTTCATGTTGTAACCAGCCGATGGAGGTGCATTATTGGGGTATTGTGAACTGTTGTAGCCTCCAGCTGCTCCAGACTGATTGCCATAATTTGATGGTGCAGGGTTAGGATGAGATGGCATTCTATGGGGTCCCATTGGAGACTGTGCTGGGTAAGGACCAGGATAATTATTTTGAGCTTGATTTCCATAATTATGCATTGACATTGTACCTGGCGGCCTGTGGTAACCACCTGGAAGAAAAGCAGCATATTAACATTAGCAATGCAAAACATATAGCCAACATAGGTAACATAATCAAATGTGGTACATATGTTAATAAAATAGAAGCTGCAAAACATAATCGCATCCGTAATAAATGTTTAAGCAATTTGACGATCTTTAGTAGTTGAAAATAAACTAGCACATAAGCTAACTAGTTTCAAGATAAACAAAACTGCCAGAAGAAAACTTTCTTTAAAAAAAATCTTTTTTATTTTTTTTTAACTCTCAAAGTAAAGTTGTATTGTCATAAATTTTGAAATACACTTCTTTTTTTTTCTATTTGATAAAAGCTTTTCAGGGCTTTCCTTCTTTGTCGAGTCGTCAGCCCATACGTGGAACTTTTACAAAGCATGGCATTTTATTGTTCATCATTTACTTAAAGTTCCTACTCACTTTGCGAAAATTGCCCGACATTTCCAGGTTTTCCAGAAAAAATTCCACAAATTTCCAGACCTGGTTTTTGAATTTTCAGTTTGCTCACTGAATCAGGAAGTTATAATTTTATTTGAAGCATTTGCAAAAACAAACTACAGTTGATGTTCATTGTAAGGACTCCTGTGGCTAAAATAAAATTGTAATAAAGAGAGGTTGTAAATGCAAAACATTGCATTTATTTGGTACATTTTAAGATACTAGAATAACTTATACAAGTTAAGTTTTAATTTCAAAGTAAACCTAGAAACCAACAAAATCATATATGTAATTACTTTCAAAACAATTTGAATACACTGAAAATATTTGACATGTTATGACTGGTTGGTTCGAAGGGCGAAAGTGCTATTAAATGCCTTTAGTAAAAAATTTTTATTATTTTTAGCTTTTATCATTTTGGTTTCTCTAACTGTTTTATTTTATTTAATTTTTTATTTTTTCAAATTGAAATTTTTAACCAAAACCAAGTAAGCGAAGAATGCTCCCTTTTAAAGCTGTCCTGATCTTTGTCCAGAGATCGTGGAGATTTTAGAGCTGATGGGAATTTGTTTAAGGCAGATCGGTAGAAGGACAGAACTTGGTTTTGCCAATCAAATTGGCTGATTTCCGACAATTGGCTGAAGAATCACATGTATGCAAAATAATGACCAATCATGTTTTGTTTCATGTTTTAATACCACCTATAAATAGCACTGTAACTTTGAAATAATACTTTCATGAAATGTACATGAAAATTAACTGACGGAAATAAATTATTTTTTAAAAAATAAATCATGTGTTACTTTTGCCTTGCTTGAGATTATTATGATTTAGTAAAAAATTTAACAAAAGCTCATTTGCTAAATATTTTGTACACTTCCCACCCAAAAAATAATTACAATCGATAAAAAATAAAAGTCAAGGTTGAAAAAAAAAAAAGAACTACGGATATAATGTGCTTCAGTTAGCATATGTTAAAATAGCTGTCAAATTCTAAATAATTGAAATTATAAGATGTGCACAATTATTGAAATCTCTAAAAGTGTAGAATTTTGGGCGAAGCTCGTGCTTTGTAAGTTCCTAAAAATGAATTTTTACTCAATCAGCTGTTTATTATTAAAATTTAGTAAAAGGAAAGTCTTAAATAAGTTGGTTCCCTCAATCTACTAAACTTTGAACCGATTTTTCCCCAATATATATCAAATAAATAGATCCATCCCCCTTCCTTCCTCAGTAGCTATGGCTATTAAGCAAATCACTTTTTACCCAAAAGCTAAAGTAGCGAAGAAGTTATTCCAAAATCTAAGCCCTTCCCTGATTGCTATTTAAATAAATAATAGTGGATCTGTCCATAATAAAAGGCAAAGGAATGTTCCTGTTTTAGGTGACAAAGAAATAAGAATAAAAAATAATGGGTTTCAAATTAGTAAATAAAATAAAATAGGGCAGAAAAAAAAATCAAGATTTTCAAATGAAAACTGGCTTTGGAAAAAGAAGTCTCCAAAAAAGTAGCTCTAGTGAAAATAAGTTGCTTTTTTGCCTGTTTGTGCTCCAAAGTCGCCTAGAGCCAAAAAAAAAGCAGAAAAAAGTAGCATTTACATAACCTGTGGCAACCCTGGATTGTAATATATAACTATAGAAACCATGAATCAAAACTGAACAAAAAATTTTTAGTTAGGGAAAATTTCCGATGCTGCAAGTAGATTTGAGATTTTGAATTCTCTTGTTGATTTGAACAATGATAACAATAACCAATGCAAGACTGCAAACCAAAAAAAAAAAAAATATCTGTGTGTAAAATAATAAACAAATGACACTTTATACCAGGGGTGGCCAACCTTTTTAGGGAGAGTGCCACTATCTGGAGAGAAAAAGCTCATCGTGCCACATTGTATTTTTCCAACGAACAGATTTTTTTTAAGTTAAAAATAGATTTTAAGTTGGCTGACTATGTAATTCTTACTCAAATGAAACATATCTTCTCGTAAATCTGAGCAATTGAAATCTAAATGATAATAAAGATATTACAAGTCCAAACTTAAGAGCTATCGTTAATAAACACTTTTATAGGCTCTGTCAGTTGGCTTACGCTTAAAAAAGAAACAAATAACATCAAACATTCTACTCTAAAAATTAAGCAGTCTGTACTTAATGTGGTTTATGAGTCTATATCTTTTTTTACCAAGGCTTTAATTTTAGGACTAGTTCTTGAGAATCCTAAGAAGTTAAACGTTTTAAGTGCTATCAATTAATATTCAACGGTATTTAGATTTTTCTGCATTCATAACGAAAAATATTTGTTTAGAAGCGTATTTTGAACCAAATCTACAGCAGCATCAGACGGCTAAAGTGTGTAAATGTGAAAAAAAAATTGTTGGTACAAATTTCCAAATTTCTGTATAGCGTGGGTGACTTTCTGTTCTTATATTTGATTACCGATGCAAAAGGTCAGTAATTCCGATTTGGATTTCAGAAGCGAAACAAGTAGTGTCTTGCAGAGAAATAGACAAAGAATATAACAAGATCAGCATTTTTTTCATGATCCTAAAAATCATCAAACCTAACACTGAATGAATACTTAAAATAGGGGTAATTTTTTCTACATATAGCATTGAAAAATTATTAAATTTGTGTTTATACTTTCAGTATTAAATTCAATGTTTTATTTTTTTTCTCCAAATTAGAAAGAAGCTGAAGTTTCATCATAAAATAATGTAGATGGCCTACACTGGTTTGGGAAACTTTTTTTGTACTATCTTAAATTTAAATTACTTAAACGCCGGATAATAAGAGATGAGCTAAATTCATTTGCTATTCTTCATTCCTAAGTAGCAAGTCCTCATTGCTTTCCTTCCAAACATTTTAAAAAACACTCCCTAAAACTCTAAAATCTTATAACTATTTATCCTTTGGATAGCTATTGCACATTTCAATGAAGGAGTAACTTGCCATGCTCTCCTCTTTCTCCTGGGAAAAGTTCACAAAACATTCAGAGCTCTAATTCGTAGTTTGTTAATACAGTGAACTCTACAGGGTCACCAGCAGAGAAAAAGTCTCATTCCCTGGCAATGAGTTTGTGATAAATAATTCGATGATACTTTTGAAGTTTTTTTCCCAAATTATTTTCAAGTAATGCAACAAAAACAATTTAAGGATCTTCATTTGTGCAACCATACCGAATTTTGTCCAATCTGGTTTCTTAATTTTAGTTGCAGAGTTAACTTTTTATAAAATTTCATCACCCGTAGCTGAAACTATTGCAGATAAAAAAAAATACATTCTGCAACATCAAAAGTTTCATTCGTGTCAAACGCAAATATGCTTTACAAAGCATTGACTGTAGCGTCTCAGCTTTTGTTGGATGTCCAAATATAACGTTAAGTACTTTGCAATATTGTAGTTTAGACAATTTGTAAGATAGCCTCCTGACACTTAATCCTCACAATATCATTATATTTATCAGTTTAAGGGTTTTAGTTTTTATCAATATTTTTGAGATCGACATTTTTTCCTCAAATTTGGAATTTTTTCAAAAAGTCTTAACGTGCCACTGTTACTGCTTTGCCGTGCCACATTGTGGCACGCGTGCCGCGGGTTGGCCACCACTGCTTTATACACAATACAAAATGTTAGAAATATATTAATTCATTAAAACTCAAGCTTTCATCGCAGGAAGAAAAATACAATTCATGTTGAATGACTCTTATTGCCCAATTAGTATACTATTTCCAAAGATACATGCAAAAACTCTTATTTGCTATTCTGCAGATCATAACCTCACTTGAACCTTATACCAATTAAAACTATTGATTATGTTTGATTAACTACCACAAAATGAAAAGGAATGTGTTATTAAAACTAAATAAAGGTTTTAAAAGTATTTCCATCAGAAAAAACTGCAAAGGCCTTAATACTTTGCAGAAATCAAATCACATTGTAAAGGTAGTGATAGATTCATTAGTATTTCCAACAAAATGTAAATTTACCCTTTAACTAAAAATCTTTGAAATCAGATTCTGCAAAACCTAAGATATGAGCTATTGAAAAAGCATAGAGATCAAGAGAAGTCAAAGACCCTGATTTTGAACTTACTCAAGGAATTAATGAAATGAGGTACATTCCATCCAGCAAAAAATAATGGCAACTTACTTTGTGGATAATGGGAAGCAGGTTGCGGTGAATATGGAGCCATATGCGATGAACTACTTCCCATCATATTTTGATGCATCTTATTCCCATACATTGCTGATGGAGGTGCCATTTGTTGATTATAACCTTTATTAAAAAAATATTTAATCTTACAATGTGATGGTGCAGGTCGAAAAAAATAACAAGGAACCACAATTTCTATAAAACTAGATTTTAAAATCTTATGCCTAATAAATTTATAATTTTTCAGTAAAAATTTCATCAGAAAGTTAAAATGAAAATTTTAAGTCTATATCACAAAGAAGGGAACAAATATTGGCATATTTGACAATACAGTAAAATATTTTTAAATTGCCTATCAATTTATACATTGCAATCACCTATAAACTCCATAATTTTTCAGAAGTAAACAGTAAGTTGTTTAGTTCTTAAAAAACTGCATTGCAAGCACAACAGCATTCTGTCTTTGGCAAATAATATTTTAAACTGTTTCTCATCTTTTTACTTAAGTTTAAAGCTTTTTAAAAGCAAAATATTAAGACAGTAAGAAAATAGTGCCATATTGTCCTGGAAAATGCAGTTCAGCTGCAATACAAATCATTGAGTAGAGGATACTGCTCTATTGCAGCAACTAATATCTATTTATTAGAGAATGATAGTTAAATTGCATAACTTGAGCCTTAATACTCAATTTCGTAAAAACTTATTCTCATGTACAAATATGCTGATACATTCTGAATATTATTTCATAAATTTGTGAAATGACAATGCAAAACCTCTGGTCCAAATGTGAGTGTTATTACAGTCTTCTACTGTATTTGTATGGTATGAATGAACTATTATTTCCTCATTATACACCATTAAATCAAACAGAATGAACAAATTAAGGCATATAAGCTATTATAAGTTGCTTGCAAATTAGACAAACCTTGTGATGACAAAGCAGGCTGGGACATTTGTACTTGTCCACTCGAGTCGGACTGATTGGAGGATGGTCGAGGGGGCATGGGAATGTTGGGTTGCTGACCTGCATTTAAAATAAAAATAAAATTAAAAATTGTAGTTAAAAAGTGTACAGTTGAAAAAAAAAATCATTTTTTGATCTCATACCATGAAATTTTAAACAATAATAAAATCAATTGAAAAACGATTAAGAAACGATGACTTCTAGACTTTTCTAGAACTTGTTAGGAATGATGACTTGGACAAAATTCGTTAAGTCTGTATCAGAAACAGCCCGAAAAAGCAATCATCTACATTATTGGGCTAATATTATGCATGATAAGACTATTGACATACTACAGATAATAACTGAATCATCTGGAAAGAGAAAGAGAGAATAACTACCAAATGCCAATATTTTTTAAGAAACAAAAGGAAAAAAGTCTGGAATTAACTTTTCATTAAATATTTAAAAAAAAAAAACTTAAAAATATATAAATGTGTACTCTAATTTTAACTACCATAAACTTTTTTTAAAAATCTTTCAACTGGAAAAGAGAATTGATGCCATTTTCGGGTCTTATTCCCCTTACTTTCTTCTCAATTTCCTAGGAGGATCGATTATCCTCTAGAACTAATGTCAAATTTGTTATAGGAGGCAGAGGGAGTAGTTAGTCCTAACAATTCTTGTATGACTAACTTACAAGAACAACCATATTCGTTGAACAATCATAGTATTAATAATATTTGAAGATTTCGGGCTGTCTCGCCATGATCTGATTAGAGTTAGTCCAAATGCTTCGGCCGCATCTGTGGGGGCCATCTTCAGTGGCATTGATGACTGATACAGTTTTCAAAGTGAAGGACCGGGGGGGGGGGGGAGATGAAAGTGACCAAAAAGCGATTTCGATAAAAACAAAGAACAAAGTTTGATTTCTCGTAACTCCTTTTGTAGTTAATAGAGTTTTCATGCACATTTTGGTCGATTCTCATATTTTTCCCCCCTTGTTGTCCTACCAGATGATATTACTCCTTTATAGCTCCTAGATAGCGCTAATATCTCAAAATTGACGAAAAAGCGACTTTCATCTGTTTTCCCCCCTGGCCCTTCAAGTGTTTACAGTATTTATCTGGGAAGTGCCCTCTTTGTGCCCTTCTGCTACTGGCTGATGAACGTCCATGCTCCTGGTTCTTGGTTGGCTGAAACTTGCCGAGCTACCGCTATCCTCATTCTGGAGGGTGATTCACTGGAGAATCCCCGTCTCTGGTTGGGTGGTAGTTGCTGGCTCATTAATCCTTCTCAATACAGGATGCCAGAGTTTGCTTAGTTTTACACCTTCTTCCTTTTGTTAAAACTGTTGGAATGTTTAAAGATCACAATTGCCTCTCTGTTCAACCTGGCGTAGTAGTGGGAGGTTCGTTACAATATTTTCGTTTTTTAAAAATTTGATTTCATGGATACCATCACTGAAAGCGTGTTCTGCGACTGCCAACTTTTGTGTGTGGCCGAAACGGCAATTGCTTTGGTGTTCCTTGATCTTTGTAGGAACTTCTTTTTGTGGTGGTGTAAACAGATCCCTTGTAAACTCCAGCAGCGGAGAAAGGATCTCTTGCATCTTTCACTGAAAGTAGCAGATTACTAATTTGGTAGGTGGGCTTAAATATATCGACGAAAAAGCCTTTCAACTCTGTCGGTGACGTCCTCAACGTAGGGAAGGTAGGCTGTTGGCTTAGCCGGTTCCTGTTTAGATGCCTTTTTTTTTCATCTTGGGGTGGAAAGATCTTTAATTTCTTGCTTCGAGAGGAATTTTCCCTTGACGGTTCGTCAACACCACTCAAGATTGCCCTCGCAGATGTGGCTGAAACGCTTGGACCCACTCTAATTAGACTGTGGCATAACAGCCTGGAATCTTCAAATTTTAATGACACCAGCCGTGAAAGGCTTCATTTTTCCATTGATCATAATATTGTCCCTATAATATGATTCGCAATGTGAGAAAATCAAGGGTTTTCCCCAAAATATCTCCATAAAATTAGAAATCTGAACAATAATACACCTCATATTCAAAATATTAGAATAATGACATTTTTTTTTACAAATTGAAAATATCGTTTGGTAATGCAATGTCTTTAAATGCAAATATGTAAACGACGATTTTATTTAAGACTTATTGTTGATTTAACTTATTTGTTATCTTGAAATTAATATCATATTCGAAGAGATGAATAGAAAAAAAATATATTTTGAAATGTCAAAATATTAGAATATTTTTTTAAGTGGTTCAAAATATTAGAATATTTAACATAAATTCTTATTTTATCATCACTAATTCATGACGGGTGCCATCCTTGATAAAGTGCAGACGATTTGATTTAAAATTATTGATCTCTTTGCAGTTTGTTTGATTTTTGTCTTGAAATGGGTCGTGTGAGGGATATTTCTGAATCGATTAAACTGTGTATAGTGGATTTGTACTGGCACGGTAAAAATTAATGCGATATTGCAAATTATTTATGCTGTTTGCAATCAAGAGGTAGCAATATACTAACACAATATTTGAAAAATGGAAATGTTCAAAATAATCGCCAAAATAGCGGTCGAAAACCAAAATCATCTGCTAGAGAAGAGAAGCAACTGAAAGGTATTGTTAAGAAAAACCGTTTCAAAAGTGTGAGATTCTTGCACCGAAAATGGAAAGGTGGAGGAATTGAAGTTTCTATGTCGACAACATTAGGACGTCTTCATAAAGAAGTTTCAATTGCGTGTACCAAAAACAAAACGTTTCATGATTTTAAAACAAAAACGTACAAAATTGAATCGGTGTAAATCAAGATGTTTATGGAGCGAAGACGATTGAAAAAAAATATTATTTAGTGATAAAAGTATGCTTTGTGTTTCATATGGTCATCAAAGTACTGGAGTTTGGAGAATGCAGCAAAAAGAATGTCTTAAACGCTCAGTGAAATTTGCTGCTAGTGAAATGACTTAAGGTTGCATGAGCGCAAACGTTACCTGGAATGTTATGCATCGTCTACGAAAAGGTTAATTCTCAGATATATCAAGAAATAACAGTAAAATATCCTGTTGTTCTGAGGTGATGATATGACTTTATAAATTTTTCAAAAGATTTTGGAAACATTTTGTTGCAGAAATATTAATTGTACACAATGTCAGTCTTATTTGTTAAAAGATTTGAATATTATTAATTTGAATTTCGCAGCCTTCCCTAATTTACTATCCATAATTGATTTTTTAATTTGGTGTGTACAAAACCAAAATTAAAAACATTCTTCCACCTCCTGCAGATATGGGGGAAGTGAGGGCCTGAGAAAGACAATCAAAAGTGATGAAAAGATGTTGTGCAAACTTAGAGGGCAGAATTAGACAACATTTTTCAAAAGAATTTCTAGGATTTAGAAGCAAAAATTGATTTTGAATCATTGCAAGCTTAACAGCAATGATAAGTTAAGTCCTTTTTTGCAGCAATGTATAAATGTGAAATTGTCCTACATCCACAACAAGATTACACACAAGACTGCATTAGTCATTCAAAAATGTTGAAGAAGAAAAGCGCTTTAGAAACTTTTTCGAAGCAATGCTTGATGGAAGAAAAACCGATGTTAAAAAATCCTCCTGCCTTTAGAAAAGAAATCGATAACGGTTAAT
>JAXGGA010010369.1:0-47246 GCA_038373865.1 Uloborus plumipes | reverse complement strand
GTATATCAATTTCAAAAAATCAATATATTACAATGCCTTCTCCAAATTTGTCAAAGATTTTTGGGAGGACACAGTGTTTCAAGCAGGGAATGATATTAAAATGATACTTTATAAAACCCGAAAAGGCGGGCTGGGCTTTTTCAAAAAAAAAAAAAAAAACGGTTTTTTTCAAACCCTGCTTTATACCCACCACATTACTGGCGGACAAGATACTCATGCAGTGAATACAGCATTTTTTTTTTTTTTTTTGAAGTACAAATCAACTCAAGAGTGTTATAAACTGGTTTTTCTACTTTTTATTGTTAAAAAAAACAAGGCCCAGACTCTCTAGAAATATAACCGAGTCTGCGCTTCGCCTTGTTTGAGTATAACTTTATTCTTAGCATTGATACAAACATTGTAAAGATTTTTTTAAACAATGAACACCAGAACATAGTTAAAGATGTTGAACGTCTGTTAAGTCATTAAAGTATTAAAAAATTTCTCTGATTATGTGAAATATTTTAATCATAAGAATTTTCATTAATGCATCTGGAAAAGAAATTACATTAGAAAATATGAATAAGGAAACAGCAGGGTCATTGATAATAATGTATTTTAAAATGGGAAATACACCTCCATTTGCTGTGTCATAAAACTTTACCACATCTATACATAGTAATTCTCATACAACTTGGATTTTTTTTAAAAAATATCTTTTTCTGTACAATACTAATTCATTTTTTAATGCCTAAAAATAAAATAAAAACACATAAAAAATCACTTTCAACATAATTGGGTTACATGACAACACATCGTTTTCAAGTTGAGATTTTCATTCATTTAGGACAGCATAGAGCTTTAAAAACAATTAAATTTACATATTTTCACAGTAAAAAGTGGGCTACACACATTAGGGGCAAAATATTTTTTAAAGCATAAGAGATACCTGGATCATCATCGAAATCATCAAATATTTCCAGAGCAGGCATTTTACATAACTTGACGGTTAAGCAGGTTCAAGCTGCATTTTTATGTTTAATAAGAACTTAATACACTAATATAAACTCTTAATATGAGATTCTTAAAACCTATCAATTACTTATTTGACGCCCAAAACATCATTTTACAAGCCGCTTCACTAATCACAAACAATGCAACACAGACAGCAAGAAGCGTGGTGAGCAACCAATGACGCACAGCACCGACTGACAGCCAAACGCATGCGCTGCTAGGATGTTTTTTAATCATTTTTTCGCTAATAGATGGCGCTACCCACACTGAGGGAAATACGAAGGAATGGTTAAGTTTAACACTTTGTGACAAAAGGGGGAGGTGGTGAAAAATATTGTTAAAAATGTGCATAGCGTATGCACCTTTTGCTCCCCTCCCCCTCTCCCGATAAAAATGCGAAGTAATGGGCTTGAGAAACAGGAAGAAAAAAGCAAATAATGACTGGGAACATTTTTACTGCTTACTTTCTGATTTTCCCCACAAATTTATAGATACACAAACATTATTTGCTCCATCCGCCATCCGCCTCTCTTTTCTCTAAATTAAACTCAGTGGCGTAGCAGCTATCTATGTATTTCTATACATATTATACAGATAAATGAAAATGAATAGGGAAATGGAGAAAATTCTCATTCTTAAAAACGTGCCACGACTTGGAAAGTTTGCGAACACCCACTCAAGTCTAAAGACAAAAATCAAGTAAGTCTAATTATCCTGAGAGCCCAATGGCCTTTGAATTTTTAAGAATTGTGACTGCTTGGTCCCACTCCCCCCTCAGAGGATCGTGCAAAGAAATTTTGAATGGCATGTCACATTTTGCAAGTAATGAGAAAGAAAATATTTAAATTAAGCTTTTACATTTTGATTACCACTTCTTCAAATTAAATTATCTGCTTCAACTAAAAAAGTTAATTTTACCATAAATGGTGGTTTTTTTATAAGCAAAATTGAGGCAAAAGAACTGGAATTTAAATACAATTATTTAAGAAAAATTTGTTTCTTTATCAAATAATTTTTATTTAATCCCAACATCTTACTACAAACACAACCAGGAAAGTAATTTAAAAAAGTCTGAAGGATGCAATTGCTCCCCCCACCCTGGCTTTGAGAAATTAATGTATCTAAACATAAGAGGTTGTGGTTTAGTTGTTTTATGACACAATTTCTATTGGAGTGCATATCCTTTGCCTCCCCATCCGCTGGAAGAGCTCAAGTGGGACCCCGAGTACATTCTTGTTTATGCGTACTACTAATTAGGACCAATGACAATCCCGACAAAATTGCATAGAGTTGCTTACAAAAGATTACACGTAATTTTAAAAGAAAATATTTTTCACATTAATTCTTAACAAAGCATTGGTCCACTGTTTTTGATTTCGAACAGATTTTTGAGCAAAGCATTGGTCACGTAAATACTTTACCATTAATAGGTCTAAGTAAAGAACAAATACTTAGTGCACTTGCATTCAAGCCCTCTATCATAATTTAAAATTATTTATGTGAACACAAATTTTTAAAGGAGGCTACAAATTTGATCTGGATAAATAATTGAACGATAGGCAAGGTCACAATATCACTGTTTGAGTTCAATTATGGGAGCATGGAGACTTAACTCAAAAATGGAGGGATAAGATTTTAAAAAAAGTAATTGAAATTATCTAAAATTCAGTTTGAAGTTATTTAATTATCAAATAAAGAAAATGTGTAAAAATAAATATGTATGTGCAGGAACTTGTGCTTATACTTTGCATGGCAAGATAAAATTGCAATACAGTTGAACCTCGAGATTTTCATTGGGTCCCAAATTCTTGGGAAGGTTGTGAGAATTTATGACAACTCCAACTACTAATAACTAGAAGCGTTTTTTTCGGTGTCTTAGGAATTTGAGGCTTGACTGTGATTATAGCAGACTGGAAAAATTATTGACATTAAAGGTTTTTTCTACCTTGGTATGGCAATTGTCATACTGATTCCTGCGAAACTGAAATATTTTCCTTTTTATTTTATGCTTTCCAAAATATTTTAAAATTTTCTTACCTTTAACGACAAAACATATCGCCGAAGAGGTCTTCTTTGTGGATGCTTTGCAATCTCAATGACTTGATTATCACAGTGATTTTTGGCATATGGTCCCATGTGAAAGTCATTTCATTGCAATTAGCGGTAAGTGGTTACTCCTCAGGTACACAGAAATTGTTGAACAGGGACGTACGTCATTTCAAGTTTCTCCGGGGGGGGGGGGGGGGGGGGCAAAGGGTCCAAACACAATGCAATTTCATCGGAAAACAGCAAAAACCAAGTCCCCTTATATGTTAATACATTAGTTTCTCAAAGTCAGGGGAGGGGGACAATTGACCCCCCTAAATGACAGGCCTGCAGTTGAACTTTAACTGACAGAAAAGTCTTAAGAGCTAGGATTATCTTAATACTATGTAAACATGCTAGTTTACTCATCTCTTACTGTGATCCCTTTTTACAAACTTTTTAAAAAAACTTTTTCTCTCAATTGTCAACCGCAATGCTCACCATAAAGAAAGGAATTCTTACCGGTATTATAAACAATTTTAAAATGATATTTACCAATGCAAAATTTTTTTACCTTCTTGATATATTTTTTCAAACAATAATTTAATTTCTTTTATAGATATTATCCCCTCAGAGCAATAATATGACATTTAGAAGAAGACATTTTTAGGCCTAAAAAGAACATTCTACTCTTGTTCTGTAGTGGCAATATATTCAATATAACATGACAGATATGAGAATAAGAAGGGCAACATAGGGAACGAATATACTTTGAAGTTACATGTGTTTAAACTTATAATTTAAAATATTTTGTTTTATCAATTTGGCAACTAGCAATCACTCTATGTGGTCCCACATAAATAACACCCTAGCGGCATGGGGGTAGGAGGTGTACAAGATTTGAAGGAACAAGAACAAGAAAAAAATATCACAATAAGCTACAATAAAATATATTTTCTTAAAGTTAATAAAATAGTTTCTCCTAAATTATTATCACTCCCAGACTTTCTTAATGAAATCTCTATAAATACCTAACATGCATAATTAGCTAACCCATCACTCTTTTCCTCTCCTATGCTTTTGCACCCTCCCCCCCCCCCCCCCCAAGTATTTTTATAAAAGCGCGGCGGCGGTCTTCTCCAATTTTTGGAGCTCTCAATGCTGAATATTTCACTATGATGTTAATGTTTCTATTATAGTTTATAAGTTTTTACAAGTCTAAAATAAAAGGTGCATCTATAAATTTTGCAGGGGGGGGGGGGAATACCTAAGCCTACGCATACCACTGACTCTATATTCAGAATTTTCATGTGTGTGTCCCATGAATGACTTAAGTACATAAAGGCCTCAATTTGTTTCAAATAAAATTTGAAATTGCCATTGTACATTTACTATTTTAACGTTAATAATATTACAAAGTACCAAAAATTTACTCAATTATACCTATTGATTATATTGCACATTTTATTCACATGCTTTTTTGTGTGAAAAATCATGCCACAGAAATAAATAATTGAAGAGGGGCAATTGGATAAAGGTGATATGTGACAGTTTTGAAACTTACTTTTTACCATGGATGAAGGCGATAAGTCCATTGGTATCATGTTTCCTTAGTTACAGAAATGGTTATTAACTAAGAATATGACCCAGTTTTACCCGTTGAGAAAAATCCATTAAAATAAAAAAAAATATTTTTTTAAAGCTTTTTTTAGAAATTTAAAAAATTGTCACATATCACCTTTATATACTTGCCCCTTCAATTGCAAAGAAAACAAAAGCGAATAGAGTAATTTAGATAACTTATGTGATTTTAGATTTTCTTATGCATCTTTAGTGTTAAAAATCATAAATCAACAAGAAAGAAAAACAAATCTAAGAAATGAATATAATGTAGTTAGAAAAAATAAATATATGTTATTTTGCAAGATAATGTTTGTGTGAAATAAGTGTATAAAACCCAGATCAGAAGTAAATACATGACACTTTTTGTAACATACATCAAGCTTTATTTATCATCAATGTATAAAAATCAATTTGGCTAAAACAGCATGACAAAAGCATGCAAAGAATTAAATTATTATAAAGATACAAAAAGCACTAAAAAATCTGGCAAAATGTACAACCAGGAACTATATAAAAACAGTCTCAATACATTTTCATATAAACATATGGCATGTCTCTTTGCTTCAAAAGGAATGATCTATTAAAATAGGATTAGATATCGATTTCAAAGGCACCCAAAGTTATATATATTTGATAACACCAATTTCTAAAAATATCAGAGTAGCATTTTCAAAAATTCAGCTGTATCAAAAAGTTAATTTCTGTTCTATGAAAGGCACCAACTTTAAAATTTAAAAATTCAAAAACATATACACAATTGTCATATTTACACTAAATAATACTAAGCTTAAAAATTCTTCATCTGTTCAAGATGGAGTGGGGGGGGGGGGGAGAAAAACTTTGAGCAAAAAATAAAACACAAAATATTTCGCAATAGTATTTTGCAACAATGAAATTGGAATATAAAAATGCTATATATCATTTGGAAACAATGTAACATATCACATAAGTAACACATGAGCAATCTGCAACACTAATATAGCGCACAGTGCCAATAATACATTTATGCAAGAGTGTTAATACTTCCTCATTGTTTTCCTCAAGAAGTGAGTACGATAACTATAAATTTCATAGTGACAAAAAGCGTTGACTTATAACTATTATTCTCTCAGTGTGGCATGAAAGACTTCTCATTTGCAATCCAAAAGCACTCTAAAGAATGATATCATGCACTTTGCATTCAATTGCTTTTCGAATAAGATCTACAGACAAAGCTGCTTTTGAAATAGTATTGTCTATTTTTGCTGGTTCATAATTAAATTATGCTAATACTGTTGAATCTTCAGAAAGTGATGAAGCTCGTAAAAGGTTTGCTTTGAAAGCAATCTTCACCTATAAAAAGAAAAGAACTAACATGAATATTTCATTTCCAGGGGTCTGTCCAGGATTTTTCACAGGGTCCGTTTTTTGTGAAAAACTAAATAATTTTGTGAAAAATCAAATAATTTTGGGAAAATCAAACAATTTTGAAAAAAAAAAATGCGAAAAAAAAATTTGTTTTTTTTTTTTTGATTAAAAAAAATATAAATGAATTTCATTTATTTTCCTCTTAAAAAAGCGTATTAAACATCAAAAATGCGAAAAGTCCGATTCCTGTAGCGGATGCAAAGAGATTGCAGTTTTCAAAGTGATCATTCAAGTGACATCAAAAGCATAAAAACGGAATATAAAATAATTTTTTTCGGTGAATTTTTTTTACAATTGCATTTAAAGGTCAATGGTAAACATATTATTAATGTCTGTTAACACAATTAATGCAAAAATAAAATGGAACGATCGTTTAACATTTAGACTCATAAAATAACAGTTAATTTCGCTTTAAAAATTTTAAAATAATGATCTGAGCAAAAAATAAAGCGAATTTTCAATCCTAATTCATTCCTAATAAAGAGTAATTAGCTTGAAAAGTAAGTAAAATTCGATTTTCATATCGGATGCAGAGATCGCTTTTTTCAAAATGAAAGCATCAGAAATATAAAAACGGTTTTTAATAATTTGTTAAAGTCAAAAATTTTAGAGCTATATTTCATCAGGTTTATATGATGAATGTCATTAATAATCACCGACATATTCGCCAAAAATTCGGAGAAAAAATACGGTAGGGAAACATAGCAAAACAAACAATACCAGACTTCTAATATTAACAGACGCAAAAATACATTAATTCCTGAATATAACTAAAACACCACCCTTGTAAGGATTAAAAAAAATAAATAAATAAATGAAATAAAAAAAAGATAATTTTCCGCCAAAATAAGGTCAAAACATCGCACCAAAGACGTCAGATGGAAATAATTTTAATTTTAAATAGCTGATCGCTCTACCCAGAAGCAATCCCATTTTTTCTCCAGCCCTAGCTATCTGTTTGCAGTTCTAAGTTCATTCTGCTGATAATTGCTATTATTATTATTTCCTTTATGTTTAAGTCCATAGCAGGGAGAAAAATCCTTACTCTGCACTTCCAGAGAAATCTATAACAACAGCAACATCGCAGCAAGCCACTTTGATTTGCATATGATAAAACAAACAAGCAGAACCATTAAAGCAAAACAACCACCTTTTTTAAGTTGTTATTTTCTTTAAAGGAAACCAACAAAAAGTGCTACATTTTGCACTAAAGATTTTTGCTTGCCCGAGCATCGCAGGGCAGGCAGGAAGAGCCGACTTTTTTTTTTTTTTTTCGCAAAGTTAGCGGATAAGGGATTCCCTTCTTTAACTTCAGAAAAGGCCCAAAAGTTATGGGCTTTTACACAGAAATATGCTATGCATTATTTTGATTTCAGATTTGCTTTTTGAATGAATAATGTGTGAAATGTTCGTTTGTTTGATCAGCATTTTGTGAAGGGTCCGTTTTGCTTGATCGCATTTTTGTGAAGGGTCCGTTTTGCTTGATCGTATTTTTGTGAAGGGTCCGTTAACGGACCCGATTTTCCTCTGGCCAGACCCCTGATTTCGGTATGTTACTACAGTAGAAAGAAAAAAATTCAACTACACTTTATGAAGTTCCAATAAGATATAAATAGCTGATACATAGGGTAAGGAAATAATGTATAACCAATGCAGAAATACGTTATTGTAACATATTTGTCTTAAATATATTAGGGACTTGTTATCAAAAGGTCCAACTTCTGAAAAGTTAACAAAATTCAAGCCTCTACACTTGAGGCTTAGTACTGCATTGATTCTTCTCCCAACATAAAAGAATAATAATCAGTTTTCTAATTTTTGTCCCTCAAGTTTCATAAAAATCTCCCACTTTTTCCAAGAAAGTTGTCATACAAGACACCAATAAAAACAGTTAACAATGAGTCACTAGGATATTTAAAAGACTAATAACATTTAATTTGTACGAGCATGAAAAATATATACCTCAAAATGA
Organism: Uloborus plumipes; assembly: GCA_038373865.1. NCBI lineage: Eukaryota > Metazoa > Arthropoda > Arachnida > Araneae > Uloboridae > Uloborus > Uloborus plumipes. The sequence continues at coordinate 39,226 of JAXGGA010010369.1, read as the reverse complement.
TTATCAACAATTGTTGTATAAATATGTTTCAATGTAAGATGTTGGGACAAATCCTTCTTCAAAATTTCTTTTCCTAATGCGTGTCCAACCGTCTCCCTGATCTAATTCTACAATGTCAAATTCCTCTCCTTCACTAACATCAATTGATCCTTCACTCTGACCTGAAAAATAATTAGAAAAAAAAATTATATATATATATATATATATAAATGGATGCATGGATATTTGTATGTTTGTTCTTAATACATATCCAGTTTTCGTCGGATTTTCATCAAACTTGGCAGAGAAGTTCTTGAAGCACTAGAATTCACATAGGCGCGGTTTTGAAATTTTTAAAAAATCCAAAAAGCTAAAAATGGCCATTTTCTTCCAATTTTAAATACATAGAGTAATAGAGATAAGTCTTTAGGCATACAAATTGATAAAATTTAACACATTTAAATACAAGTATTTTCCAACAAAGATTACGATTAACAATGAATTATTAATTTAAGGCTCACTTATTTAAACCAGGGAAAAAAAACTTGAGTAAAATATTTCTCAATATTGTTACTGACCCAGGCAACGCCAGGGATTTTTGCTAGTATACATATATATATGACCTTAATTTTAATGTTTGAGAGAAACAATTTTTAAAAATAGCATGTGTTTAATAGGAGTATAATACTGCCATGGGAAGGTAAAGGGCAGCAACTGCAGAAATGAGTTTTTGAGCTATTTGAAGAAATTAGTCTTGGACTCTAAACTAATAATGGGGAAATGTAGGAGTTTGACACTTTTTTTGTACTTTATTACTCGCGGAAACCAAAAGAGCAAGCTTGTGCAATAAAGATAAAGCACAAGAGATGATTTCTAAAAAAAGATGTTGCTGCTTATGGCAGAATACTTCTCTTAATTCCCAAAAGAAAAGTAAAAGAAGGAGGAAGAGAAGAAAAGGAAAGGCAAAAAACTGAGTCAAGTAAAAAAAGTTAAAGCAATGAATCAAACATTGACTGTCACTTCATTATAATATTTACTTATAATAATTACTTAGCCATAAATAAATTATGCATGACTTTAAAGATCGTTTTGCATTATAAAACACCATTCTTTACTACTGACAGTAATGTATGCTATTTTAATATTAATTAGTGAATTCTAACCAATCTCTAATTTTACAAAAATATTCTATAACTCATTAAAATTCTTTCTTGCTGTTTAGCAGAGTTTTTAAATTTGTTTTTGCAAGTGCATTAAAAAGGTAACATTTTTAGCATTTAATTAAAATTAAGGAACCTCGAAATATATATTACTAACAACACTTAAAAATAGAGCAACACCTTGCTCTCAACCTTAGCGAAAAGTTGTTTATGTAATATGGAATGGGTTGGTAAATTACTATAACAAATAATTCTATAGAACAAAACTGCAAAAAGTACCTGTAAATGGATAAAGAGCTTTTCCTGTCCCCAAAACTGCATCAAATTCTTCATTGTATTCATAGTCATTTTCAAAATCTGGGTCCGGAAAACTATCTGCATCCCCATCTGTTATGCTTGGTTGACTTGTTCCTATGCCACTTTCTGGGCTATTAGAAAACCTAAGTATCACATATTGGTTATAGTATAATCTTTTTATTAATGAAAATGCTTTACTCTTTTTATGAGACAATTATTTACTACAGTCGAACCTGCTTATGGAATAACCATTTTGACGCAAAAAATATTCTAATAGTGAGAAATTGAGTTTTTCGGGATCAAAATAGTACATTACAATGGTTTGGTACATTGAGAATGTATTGTATTAAGTGGCATATTCTTTTAACCGATATTTTAATAAGCAGGATCGACTGTATATCCTAAATACAAACACTTAAGACAACAGATTTTAATTAAAGCTACCCTATACTGTGAAATGATAATTTTCTAGTTACGTTGAAAATTGGTATAGCTTTTAATATTAATTTGATATTTTAAAATAAATTTTTCACATTACTCTAATGCATAGAGGGTGTGATAATAGAATGAAAAATGCTTTTTTCTTAAATTTTTCATTAAAAGAAAATATTTAGTCTATATTTAGTTTTCGAAGTAAAAGTTGCAAATGATAAATAATGTGTCATCATATCAAACAAGTACTTAATTCATTAATAAAACATTTTTGCATACATATTTTTAATATTATAAAATATGATTCTACTGCTATGTCTTTTTACAGTAATTTAATGTGAGATTTCAGGCATGGCATTAACGTAAGAAACTAATATTTTACATTTAGCATTGAACAACAAATTAGAAAATTGTTGAACAAAAGCCTAGAATAATATAAGTTACATCTGTAAACTATGCCACAAAAATAATTTTTCAAAAAGGCAACTCAAAGTATTTAAAGTTATGTAACGCAATAAACTCTTCTAAATACTGCCAACAATTAAACTTTGCAGACCCCAAGCAGTTTTGAGAACTCAGTACAAAAGTTAATATAGGCAGCAACATTTCAAATATCAAAAGACAACTGTTTCATCACAATTTAATTTCTTAAATCATGTTATAAAAAGTTAAAAAAGCACTTTATTTACCAATTATTCTTGCATGTAATTTTAAATTATTATTATTCATCCATTAAAGTGATTAGAAGTATAACTATATAAAATTGATTTTTGAGCTTAGAAAACTTTTTCTTAATTTGGGAAGCTGTTATTATAGTTATCATACAAAAACAGCTATAGTAAAAATTTCCATAGTAATTAATTTTCAGTTGTAAATGAGATATGACATCGTTCATATTAACCGGCTGCAAATCAACATGACTTTTACAGCCATTTATTATGGTTTATCTTAAATAGGTGCATGATAAAATTGCACATTTTAAGTCTCCTCCATTCATTATAGAAAAAGAGAGATATACCCATGTGTTTGATGAAAAGCATTAGGAGCAGACAATTTGTAGTTGACATTGCCATTTGGATTACAGACACTGGAATCAGAAGCACTTCTAGAAAGAGAATCTTCAGAAAGACTACTTCTGTGTTCTCGACTTAAACTAAGAGCACTTCCATGTCCTTCAGCTTCAAGCATGTAACCCTGGGGAAAGAAAGAAGAATGATATTTGTAATATTTATCTTTAAAGGGATCAAGATGTCTAACATAAATGCAAAACTCTTTGAATATTGACAAGAATAACAATTGCAAATGAGAAATATTCATGGCTTAAAAACATGACTTTAATGGTTAAAAATATTTTAGAGATACAATGATGATTAATTGCATCTAACTTATTTTGCATACAACCATCAATGTGGATTTCATTTAATACTGCTAGGGAAAACATAATGGCTGAAATTTTTTAAATATTTTGAAAATTATGTATTCACTTATGTTCAGGATATAAGTAATGAAAAATAAAGAAATGCTTTAGTGTAGAAAATTAATAGGAAATATTACAACATTAATTCCCACAAAATCACAGAGAGCTGCGTGTTACAGGGTTACAAAGAACCCTCATTTCAATGAAAAAGAAGTGAGCATATGAACATTCATAAAGACTGATGAACCTCAAGAGAAGGTTTTCAGTGATCTCATGAAAAAACGGATATAAGATTAAAATAAAAGTAGTTATAAATACATTGTATCCTCCCTCCCCATCCTCTTTTTGCTTGTTTGAATGTCATTGTTACATCACTATGAATTATTAACTATTTTTAAGCAAGTGATATAAATAAATAATTAAAAGTCATAAAAGCTGTTTGATAAAAAAGATGGAATAATATTAAAATAATAAAAGTAAGTGAAAAAGAAAGCAAAGAATTTTGGATTTTGAAAGCTCCCTACCCCTTCTCCACACTTACAGCTGCATGCCTGGTTTAGTGTAAGGGCTTATACAAAGCTTTAAATATGGTTTTTAGAGACCTTTACAGTTTGAAAACCAAATTAAAATTGAAAGTCAATGGCAACATATATCAAAGATTTCGTGAATACAAATGTAGTCAATCTTGGTATAATTGAAGTTTAAAATTAACGTAAATAAAGCACAAATTAGGTAGAGAGTACAACAAATAGCTACTGCAAGGCTGCAATGGAGCCCGTTCCTCAGCGCAAAAGCTTTTGCACTGAGGAAGGGGATCCATTCTAGCCTTGAAATAGCTATTTGCTCTACTTTCTACCTAATTTGCGCCTTATTTACGTTGATATTCAACTTCAATCATAGTTTAGCATAAAGCTTATTTGATCATTTTTCATTCAATCTTGGTATGACTAATATATTTAGAAATGTGAGAACTTGAATTGATCAATAAAAACAGTTGACACAAATACATTTATCTCCTCATCGGAATGAAAGCTTTATACCACTAACCTGAAACTTTTGCAGTTCATTTTGTAACTTTTCTAATTTTGAGCCATTATCTGCCAACTGTCCCTCAATAGATGATGGATCACCCATTGATGGATTTTGTTCATACACTCCTTTCATCTTCATGAGACCATCTCTGAATTTAAGGAAAAACATATGACTATTACATATAAACAATCGCTACATCTCAAAAAGTATAATAAAACAGATCATCTACTAAATGTTACTCTTTAAAATAGATTTCTATGACCCATAAGATCAGTTGTACACTGACATGCCATAGGGTAAAATTTCCAATCGCACATTTGATAGAAAACATCGCACAATCATTAAAACTTTCTCGCTCAGATTTTGAAGATTATTATGGAGGCAATGATGATTGTGAGTTCATGAAAAAATACCTCAAAGCTTTAAAGAGAGAATGCAGGAGAGAGGATCCTTTTTTTTCTGTACACTTCATTTAAAAATATATTACAGTGGTTTAGGAAAGATGAGGCTTGAAATTTGTGTGAAACTAAATCCTCCTTACCTAGCTTGTGTTTCTTTTTTTATTTTGTCCTTCAGTTCATCTATTTTTTGTTGCAATTTTTTCTTCCTCTGATTAGGAGGCAAGTCACTGCAGTCTTCCTTTATTTCATCAACATTATTCTACATTAAAAATGATTAACTCAGACAAAAATAATATCACACATAGCTCATAAAACAGTTAGCAATAGGAAAAACATTTCATTTATTTTCACTAGGGATGCACCGAGTACTCGGTAAATATTCGGTACTCGGCCTACTCGGCCAATTTGCCGAGTACTCGGTATTCGGCCAAATTTGGATCAGGTACTCGGCCGATACCGAGTAGTTGTAGAAAATTGAATAGTTCAAGACACGTTTTTCAATAATTAAAAATATGCAAATATATATATAATGCAATCATTTGCAATTAATATATTTATAAAATATGACTGAATTCTACGTATAAGTTTTTAAAAAGTTATAATACCAAATAAGTATGAAAATTAACTAAGAATGTGCAAATGTAATTAACTTTTTCATATCGCATATTGGTGTAGGGGAACTTACCTTTGGTCAAGAACAGTCCAAGTGATCCTTAAGATGAATATTAATAAACTCATTAAAAAGAAACTTTCAGTCATATTCCAATATATTTCTAATCATTAAAAATTTAGATTACGAATTTTTAAAATCATGGTTTTGCAGATTCAAACTTGTGGCATAGTGATAACACAGAGAAGTAAAATTAAGTCATTTTTATTAGGGTTAGAAAAAGATTGTCTAATATTTAATGAAAAAAAGGGAAAATGCCAGTAAAATATTTTAATAATTGAAATTGTTGTATCTTAAATTATGGTGCAAAAGACTAATCTTTCAGCATTTTCTGGTGAAAGCTTATTCCTCAGACTGCTGCAAATATAACCTGCCTCGGAAAAAACCCTCTCGCTGTACACACTAGTTGAAGGTGCACTAGGAAACTTTTTTGCTAGTTTGCATAAGATAGGAAACTTTTATTTTTTTTCCACCAAGCAAAAGGACTATTTGTTCTATTTAGTAATTCTCCAGAAAAAAAAGACTCCATCTCTTTCTTTAACATCTCTTCGTATTCGAATTCAGTGTTGGTATTTTCACTATTGACATTTTCTTGTGCATTTGAGACTTCATCAAAGCACTGCCAGAAAGTTGACGAACTTTTTGACGAACAAGTTTAGAGAATTAGAACTAATCAATAATAGATTAATATAATTCCAACTTAATTGATACTTAATATTTATTCATTTTAAAAATAACTTTTTTCTAAAATTTTTGACAAAATAAATAAAATATTTTAAACAATGCATAAGTTAAATTCAGTGGGATTTTTGTTCTAAGAACTATCATATAGAGGTCCATTCCAATCATCAGTTCATATGTCAGGGTTCGAATTTACTACTGGTCCATTGGTTCCAGACCAGTAAAACTCGCCGCGAATCACCATAAAAACAATCCAAGGACCACCATTTTTTTTAAAGAAAAAAAATGTGATTAATGATTTAAGGTGGACCAGTGATGTTGTCTGTTAACCAGCATATATTCCTGCTCACTGGTCGAGAAGACCAGTAAAATTTTGTAATGATTTCTAACCCTGTACCGCTCTATGTCAATGATTTTTTAAAAAACAATTGGTACTCGGCAACTCGGTACTCGGCCGAGTAGTGAAAGGCCGAGTACTCGGTACTCGGCTACTCGGTAAAATGCTACTCGGTGCATCCCTAATTTTCACTTAAAAAAACACCAAACTAAACACTTAAAAAATTAAAAAAAAAAAAAGCCATATGAAGAACCATATCAAATTTATTTAAGAGATTTAGCTGTTTATTTTATGTTTCTAAATGTAAAAATTGGAACTAAATTGCTGAATATACATACAATACGCTTAAAGCAATCATAAATTCAGCAAATTAGTTCATGAGAGAGACTAAAGATTAAAACTTTAATACAATTAGTCCAGTCAATAGATACATTTTACCTTGCAAAAAATGGAGTAGAAGATTTTTTTTTTTTAATTGTTCGCATTAGTGCCGACATGAAAAAACCAAGTTATCCAATTCGAAAGCCCCCGGGAGAACTTTTGGGGGGCGAAAATAGGGGACTTTTTTTGGTTTTTTCGAAATATCTCGGAAATGGTTAAAGTTAGCGAAAATTCTTAAATACAAAAGTGAAAGAGCATAAAATTTCCTACAACTTTCATAATTACAACTTTTCTGTAGCACCAATAGGAAGCACGCTGCAGCGCACGGAACACAGACAATTTTCCTCTACCCCGAAAAAAAAAAGCATTTACTCCTAAAAAAAAGTCACATTAGTTATCAAAATTTGACTAGAACCTTTATTTTGAGAAAGTTTATCCGTTTATCAACATTATTAGCTTCTTCCTTTGCTATTTTTCTTTCCATCTGCCCCCCCCCCCTTACCTGGGACTCCACAGACTAGCAAGTCTGGTTTGACAGAAGTAGTTCTCATCCGACACCGCGAAAATTCTTAAATACAAAGTTTAAAGAACATGAAATTTCCTACAACTTTCATCAGTACAACATTTTTTGTAGCATGAAAAGCAAGAACGTTACAACTTCTTGTAAATTGACCCTTTTTCCGAACTGGTAAACAGAGTGCGCGAAGACGCATGGGAAATCGGGGGGAGGGGGGGAGGATCCCCAATGCTGTGTGACCTTGCAAATGATGAGTGTTTCGCAGCTGAGGGAGCTATACCAAACACCCTCCTTTGACTTGAACATAAACAAAACACCCCCGACCTATCCCTTTTTTTCTTATCTGCACATGCGTTGTATCGACTCAATACGACCCCATATGATCATTTCAGTTCGAGCAAGCGTATGCAATATAAATTGGTGTGTTCAGCATTTGTTTCTAGAGATGGCTGCGCCTAATCAAGGAGCTTGTTTTATTTGCGAAAAGAGTTTAAATGAAGGTAAACAAAGCATTGTGAAGGAGAAGGGTATTGAAAATCTACAAAGATGCAGTGAAAAACGTCAGAATGAAGCATTTTGAAGGATTTGAAAGAAGTGATAGTTCATACCGCCTGTCACAAAAACTATATCAATGATAAAATGATTGAAGCATATTTGCGGCGTTGTGCAGCTGGTGGTGATGATGGTCAAAGCAGTGTGGCTCCATCCCTTCGATCGAGAACTGAAGGTTTCTGTTTTAAAGAGCAATGCTTCTTGTGTGGAGAGGGGATACAGGAAGACTTCTTTAAAAAGCAAGAACGGCTTCCTGTGCATGAAAGAAACATAATTCATCAAGTCATGAAACTTGGTTTACGTGAAACAATAGCAAAGGCTGCAGAAAATCGTGCAGATGAGTGGGGGGAGCAGATTCTAGACCGCATTGCAAATATAGAAGATTTAGTTGCTGTAGATGCCTGGTACCACAAGTTTTGCTATAAGAAACTTTACTACAGACCCAAAAGCGGGATGAAGCGAGGACGACAACCAGCAAGTAACGTTGATGAGGCTATGGAAGTGATTTACTCCTACCTTGAAAACAGCGCAGAGGAGTGCCAATTCCTTATAGAGGATTTGATTGGTAAACTAGAGGGTGAATTTCGTCCTGATATCCGAACCGTAAAATCATGTCTCCACAAAAAATATGGTGAAGACATTTTAATAGCTGGATATCCTTCACACAGTAGCACTAAAAGTTTTGAACGATTGAGGCGAATGAGGATGCACTCTTCCCCTGAGGTAATGGTTGAACCCAACATGATACCCCAAATTCCTCAAGAAAGATTTTTAGCAAATGCTGAAAACAAGAACCGTCTCATACAGCTCCTTATGAAAAACTTTGAAGGATGTGGCATTAAAGTCAAGCAGGCTCAAGAAGATGCCGACTTGCTAATTGTGAAGACTGCTCTTTCAAAAGCAAAAGAAGTTAAAAAAGTTGTCATCGTGGGCGAGGATATAGATCTTTTAGTACTAATGACAGCTTTAGGACAGTCTTCCAGCAACTTGTTCTTTCTAAAACCTGGAAGAGGGAATGTTTATAATTTATTTTTTTCAACTAAATCATTTAAATTTGACCCCTTCAATATCCTGTTCATCCATGCGTTTAGTGAATGTGATACGACATCGGCAATCTTTGGGCAAGGCAAGATTAAATTGTGCAACATGATCAAAAAATTTCCAAAAACTAAAGAAGCTATTGAGGTATTCATGGACCCGGTCAGTCATCAGGAAGACATAACTGCAGCTGGAGAAAAAATTCTTAACATATTGTACACAGGAGAAGTAAATTATTCTAACCAACCCTTGGATGCTTTGCGCTGTAACCTATTTGTTAAATTAGTATACAGCACAAAAATAAATCTTGCACGACTACCTCCAACGTGCGATGCTGGTCGCTACCACTCTTATCGGTGCTATCACCAAATTCAAAGCTGGTTAGGCAACGATATTGATCCGGAGAAGTGGGGTTGGGAAATTAGAAAGCAAGTTTTAATGCCTGTTGATACAAGAAGAGATTCAGCTCCTCAGACGCTTTTGAAGACTGTATCTTGTGCGTGCAAAGTAAAATGTAGTGGAGCTTGTTCTTGTCGCAAGGCAGGTTTGAAATGCTCTAGCATGTGCAAAAACTGTAGTGGCAAGAATTGTGAAAATGCTTCAGAAATTTCATCTTTGGATGAGACTGCGGAAGAAGATTTGTTACACGAGATTTTAGAACTACCGCAACAAACTGAAGAACAACTCGAGAACGACAGTGTCCTTTTAGATCCTACAGTTTTTGAATTGGGAGAACCTGGGCCTTCAAAACGACTTAGAAGATAATAAAAATATTTTGATGTCCTTTACATTAAGGTGGAACGAATCTTTTTGCGCACATGTAAAATTTTACACATAAGTTTTCATTTTATGAAGGTAATTTTTTGTATATATATTATTATTACTGTATCATTATTTGTGCATGTTTATCTTAATTGCATGCTAATTAGTACCCTACAATTTATTAAGTCACATGTATATCAAAGATCGTATTTTTCTCAGTAACAATTGGCATAGAATGTATGATTTATGTGCTTCAAATGAATGTGTATAAAATATTCCAGTAGCACAATTTTGAAGATGACTACTTCTGCCAGATCATAATTCTTAATTAGAGTGGGCGGGGGGGGAGTATCATTACTAATGTTTCGTCATTTATGCATGATTGTGTTAAGTATTTAACCTAATGTTCATTCATTCACACTTGCATTTAAGTGTCGTATTTTTGCTAGTAATAATCAGTATATAGAATGCATAATGTATGTTTCACATGAATGAATTCCAGTGCAATACTCCATCCATTTATACATTATTGTGTTGTTTCCTATTGTTCATTCATATATATATTTAAATATTATATATATATATTAGTAATAATCAGAGCAGTATGTACGAATTAATATATTTTAAATAAATGTTTATATATCCCAGTTACACAATGTTTTCGTCTGTTATTGGTGTCGGATGTTAACAACTCTGTCAAACCAGACTTGCTAATATGTAGTGCCCGGAACAGGGGGGGGGGGGGGCTCAGCTCGAAAGAAAAAAATGCAAGGAAGAAGCTAATAATGTTGATAAACAGATAAACTTTCTCAAAATAAAGGTTCTAGTCAAATTTTGATTACTAATGTGACTTTTTTTAGGAGTAAATGCTTTTTTTTTTTTCGGTGTAGAGGAAAATTGGCTGTGTTCCGTGCGCTGCAGCGTGCTTCCTATTGGTGCTACAGAAAAGTTGTAATTATGAAAGTTGTAGGAAATTTTATGCTCTTTCACTTTTGTATTTAAGAATTTTCGCTAACTTTAACCATTTCTGAGATATTTTGAAAAAACCAAAAAAAGTTCCCTATTTTCGCCCCCTAAAAGTTCTCCCGGGGGCTTTCGAATTGGATAACTTGGTTTTTTCATGTCGGCACTAATGCGAACAATTTTAAAAAAAAAAATCTTCTACTCCATTTTTTGTTAGGCAAGCCCGTTTTTTTTTTACTTATTGACTGGACTAAATTTATCATGCCAGATTTGGTCATTAATTGTGTGGAAATAAAAATCACAGACACTTTCCCATCCAGGGTTCATACTTATTTTCATAAATGAAAATTAAGTACCTTTTAAGAACTCTCAATTTTTTAAGGACTCATCAGAAAATATTTAAATAGCTTAAGGGACACAATTTCAAAGTGCTCGATTTACGAGTACATAATGTTTGTAAAATGCAAGAGAGAGGATTTGCAATAGACTCTGATTCAAATGACAATGAATTATTATGAGCTATTCAAATGACTACCATTTTGAATAGCTCTTAAATAATTGGCCTTAAACATAACCCATTATATTTACTGATGACAGTGATCCCAAAGGCTTCAGTGTTTAGGAGCACCTTTTGGAGTAGAAAAATTGCCACTTTAGAGCAGTCAAATGTGATTTTGGAGCAACTCCTTAAATATCAATTAATGATCCAATTCAAAGCAATAACTGTACAAGGTTTCAGAAATTTGTAACTAATGTTTTGAAGAATTTCACTGGAAATTTCTCCTCAAATTTTTGCTTAAGTATACATGCAATAATACTTAAGCAAATTATTCAAAACTCATGAACAAGACACATTGTTTCTGAATTTAATTCTAAAAACAGATTTTGTTTTTGCTTTACAATCTTTTTAGCGTCAAAAATGCTCAGGTCAAAAAAAAAAAAAAAAAAACTTATTTAGAAATAAAATATGCAGCTAATTGCATAAGAGCTAAAAGTTCTGTTTTGATCATCCTTTTTCTAAGCTTATGCCAATTAAAAAAATATGCCTTAAAAAAAGCCACTAAAACCACACAAGAGTTTCATTGCATAAATGTTTTGTCAGCCAACTTAATCAAAATTATCTTTCAGCTGAAGGGAATTGAAACAAGTGGCTAGTGTTTGCAAAATTTACAGAAGTTTTCACAAACGGAAGTTTAAAAAAAAAATAATTTGGATGAAAAATAATACGAAAGAGTATGAGTTAAAGCTTTGCAGACCACTGAGAAATTATCTTAAAGCTGAAGTTTCAATTCCTGTAAAGGATGCAAAAAGATTACACGCACTCCCCCTGACGCTATTTTTAGACATTTTAAGATTTTAAAACATTGAGACTAAAACAGAAATAACAATATAGATATTTAAACCAACGATTTCGGTAATAAATAAATAATAAAAAGGCGATTTTAACAACGAAAGCGTTTTGGCGCAGCTTGGGAGCAAAATAAGCAAAAAAATGCGTTTTGGAGCAGGTGGCATTCCGAGGCACGATTTGCGCCTCCGCGGAATTGGCAATTTGGATTGGCAAACGGCGCAATTGGAGCAGCTTGGGGATCAATATGATGATAACCTCTACCAATGAACATGAAACAGTTTTTTTTTAATTAAGGAAAATTTTCCAAAATTAAGGACTTTTTAAGGGTTTTTTAGGGACCTTAATTTTGCTCGATAAAATTAAGGGTTTCTTTAGGGTTTCTTAAGAGTTTTTTAAGGAAGTACGAACCCTGCCGTCAGTGCAACAGCATACATTATGAAATTCACATGCATAAAAAAAATGTACTATAAAAGAGCACAGAATTTATCTTGAGTTATTTAATTTAAGTAAAAGCTTTTGTCACATAAAAAATCAATTGAAAACAAAATATTTTATTTTGGTTAGAAGATGGCTATAAAATATTATCAAATAGTTAAAGAGTTTCTCCCACACCCCCACCACTAGGAAAAAAAACGAATATGTGCTTGCAGAAATAATGCATTAAACAAAAGGTAGGTAGTAAGCAGTTAATTTCCAAATGAAGATCAAGAGCCCTTTGGAAACTTTATTCCCATTTCGAGCAAGCAGCTAGTACTTGCAACAGCTGCTTCTAGTTCACTGTTCAAAATGCCTATAAGCTATATGTTGTATGTATATAATGTTTTCCTAATTTTAAGGTTTGCTTTGGATTTGAAAAGCTTAAAACAATAATCCCTGGCTTTGTCTTTTATGCAGAGCTATGAACGTTTTCCATTTCAATTAATTTACGGACAATATCATAATTGATACATCAATTGCTGTATAAATTACACTGAAATACCTCGGTTATTGAATAAAAATGTTACTTATATATTGTGTCTTATAATTTTCAAATTAAGTTGCAATTTATAGAAGTCGAGTCCCCGTTCTTCTAAGTTTAAGCACAGTGAAACAAAGAACTGCCAGGTTGGAGTCCTTTCAGGGTGTTATGTGCATCAGTTTATACGTACATTACTGTAAAACTGCCCTTAAGTAACTGGATCAAGGCTGCTTTCATTCTTTTTCTCATTATATTTATCAAGCTATTTTAAGCCTGGAATGACAATTTAAACCCTTTCCAGTAAGCTAACATCTTTCTGAACCAAAACAGAGTTGCATGCTCCAAATGAGTAACAGATTTAGAGGTTCAGAGGCCCCTTTTTTTGGCCCCTTAGTTTATGACAGAATTATACGAAATACTCATGTGCATTTTTGAATCCCTTCAGGGTACATTTGATTGTGGGTGTCCCCTGCAATTGCGATATGGTAAATCCACTACTACTCTAAATGAGGGCTTAAAACACTCCTGTACAGATTCCTGTATAGAGATAGACAATAACTTCCTGGGAACTCATACTATTACTTACAACAATTGAATCGTTTATTTCGAAAAGGTAACATCTCTATTTTGATCTCCTCTGTCTCTTTAGAAAATTAAACAGCGCACGGTTATATTTTTGAATGTCATAATCAATGAAAAAATGCTTTTAGTTAAGAACACAATTACTGCAATAATTTACCAAATAACCATTGATTATGACATTCAAAAATATAACCGTGCGCTGTTTAATTTTCTAAAGAGACAGAGGAGATCAAAATAGAGATGTTACCTTTTCGAAATAAACGATTCAATTAAGTTATCAAGTTGCAATTTTTAATTTTCAAAAGTAATTAATGAATGTGTCACAATAAAAGTATTGATTTGAGTACTTTAGTACCTTTTGCTATAATGAGTTTGTTCAAGAAAGTGCATGTTAGGAGAGGGTTTATGGCACAGTCTGTGGCAATGAAATTCTTAGATGGTATTAGTACATGCAAAACCTTTGTTTTATCATCCCCTTTCTCCTAAATTATACGTTCTTTTTTTTTTTTTTTTACATTTTGAGGGTCTCATTTATGAGAAGGGGGAGCTCCATAGCGTTTGTGTGGGGTATACCTTCCCCTTTAGGGGAATGGGTTAACTTCTGAAAGCTGTAAAAACATGTTTTTAAAAATGTTCAAAATTACATAAATAACATATTTTTAGTGATTTGAATTGTTTTGCAACCGAAAAGTTTTCATTTTAAAAAGCAGAAATTTCAGTCTAAAGAAAAAGTTTTTGTTCTATTTGAAAAAGTAATAACTATTTCTGTACTCAGTAATTTTCATTCAATTTTCAGAGCTGAACAAATTTTGTTTGAAACAAAACATTACCATTTATTCTTAGTTAATAGACCAAACAAAATTCACAAGCGAAACCAAAAATGGGTTAAAACATGTTAATGAAAAGAAGAGACATTAAGTTATTAACAGTATTAATAGTACAGGGTGTTTCAAAGATTGAGTACATCAACGTTTATGACTTCCTCAAACAAAATTAAAATTAAGTTTAAAAAAAATGAATCAATACATTTTTTAAAACGTAAGCTCACAGATTATTGACAACTTTCTCTTTCAGGGAAATCTTTATAGTAACAAAATTGTTAACATAGCCAAGGCTTGTGATTTTGGTACATCAAACAATTTGACTTGACATCAAATGGACACGACACCAACAAACCATTAGCTTTAAAACATATACCACTTATTTTATTCTATGATAAAGAAGTTTGGTTATTTTTCAATTATGCTACAAATACTAAAAGCATGAAGTGATGCAAAGATCCCATGGTTACCCTAAATGACTTTTTATCACACAATAATTTTTTTTTTCTGCAAAATCAAATTTTGACGTGGGTGGTCTTTGAAACAACCTGTATTTAACATGCAAAGAGATTCCTTAGATAAAGTTAATACTTACACATCAGAGAGTGAGAAACCGGACCCACAAGTTAGTATAAACAGAAAGTTTCCATAGAAAGAAGAAAGTGGTTAGAATGTGAAATAAATCATTATTACAACTAAAAGACATTATAGAAGTGCAAGTTAGTGTTAAAAACAGTTAATTTAGGCAAAAATACAATCAATAATCAAATACGAAAAGTTTATACTTCAATATCTTAAACAAATTTTGAAAACAAAGACAATTGGACAACTGAAATAATTTAATAAAAATTGAATTACCATGTAAATGTAAAATACTTTTGGATCCTAAAGAGTTGAGGGACAATCCAAAGGATCAATTAAGTTCTAAGGCATTTGCCAAAATAGCATCAAAACAAAAAGTAAGAAAGCCCAAGAGCCAAAACTCCTACTCAATTTCATTTTTCCTATATCAACTTGAGAATTTTCCTGAGACTTTTACTTTTTTCATGCTTTATCTGTACGATTTCATACAATGGCATTCTGTAGACTTCTTTTTCCTCTTTTCAAATTGACATTTTATTTGTTTCAATTCATCATTTCATTAAAGCCAATTCCATTCTGTCCCATACTTGGGACTGAGCAGGAAATATCAAGCTGTTTTTTTAAGTGAAAAAAAAAAGTTTTTTTTTTTTTTTTGTTTGCAGATATTCTGATATTACCCTATTCTGTAAGATATTAATTTTTATACTGAGACTGGGTCCTTATATTCACTTCTTTCATATGATTTGGCAACTTAAAAGGATTGCACTTTGTTTTTCTCTTAAGTTTTTCTAACATTCAAAAAATACATTTTTTGAAGCAAAGTTCTTCATGTTCATTTGTGCAAATTAGAAATAAAAGAAGCAGACATCTTAAATGTTAGAGGTCAATATGTGAGGGTAATTAAAAAATAAAACTCTCCTGATTCTGAATTATTTTTAGTAGAGAAATTACTTGAACACACACTTAATTAAAATTTAATAAACATCAAAACAATCTATTTTATTTTACAAGAAGGAGAGTATTTATCATATGAAAGAAATTGCAGTATAGAAATTTCTTATAAACAATTTTAGGACTAGAAATTTATCTACAATTATAATACTTTATAGAAAAAAACTTATTTGATGATAGGCAAAAATTATTACACTAGTTTGATGGCCAGTTAATTTCAAGAGAATTCACCTTATAAAAAGTGGCTTCAGATGAAAATAATCAAAGACTATGTTAAACTAAAATATATCAATCACACAGCCAAAAAAAAAAAGATATAAAAAAGTATAGTATAAAAGGAAAGAGCATACATACCTTGGCATTACTGAAGATATTTAAAATTTTCCCTCTCTTCTTATTTTTACCACCAGATAAGGTCCCTTTGACAGTTAATGTATCTGTCTTGTTTGATGATAGGGTATTAGAAGATAGATCACCATTTCGGGGGTTACTCAAGTCCTCAAAAGGAATGTCATCAGGTGGACAATAACCAGATTTGTATTTTTCTATCACTAAAAGTGAATCCTAAAGGGGAAAAAAGAGATACATATTTAAACCAAAAACTAAAGTTATTAATATGGGGGAGAGGGGAGTCTCCTGGTCTTCCTTAAAGATTGATCAACTGACTAGGACTTGCCTAGCTTAGAGTTAGTGATAGTTCAAGCAAGGCTTCACTAGATAGCGTTTTATACAGGCTGTATCATTACTCAGAACATCAATGGTAAAGATTTGCCCGCTAGAGAGCGCTGAACAAGGACCACCCAAATGTTTGTTTACATTTATTAGCATATTGTTTCTGCTGTAAAAAGTGATGTTTATCCTATCTTTTAGGGTTAAAAAATATTGATATAGTTAACTGAAGTGGAGTACAGAGTGAATTGATGCCGAAAGCCTTATTAGTACTGCTTTTTAGGGGAAATAAATTCCCCTTTCAGGTAAAGTTAGTCACAACTTATGATTCAGTCATACGACATTCATTCATCTGTTTACTTTCTTCGAATTAACAACATATAGCAATGGCGTTCAATTCTGACATCTCTGCATTAATAAAATATACGCTTAAATTTACCCACGATAAATAAAAAATGTAGCAATGAAATAATATTGTTCTAATTTACTATTTTGTTTCATTATTGTTGCTCACACGATCTTAATTGCTACGCAAAAGTTCAGATGTTCATTTTGATGGCGTTGACTCATCAGAGCGATAAATGGCGAATCTATTCCTCCAGACATTTCATTTTTTCATTTTGATGCCCCAGAATGAAATCTACCGTAATGAAGCGATGGTGTACAACAGAAAGACGATTGACAACAAACATATTAATTTTTTTAGTAAGAATGAAATGAGTATATATAATAGCTTGGTACTAAAGAGCAACACAAGTACGAAAAAAATAAACAAAGCTACAATATTGCGAAGACCAACTATCATGGTGAACTGTGGACTGAATTTTAAAAAGTTCTATGGCAACCCGTTGGTAGTATTGGCTCGCTTAGCGAATAGATTTCGCCATTTATCGCTCTGCGGTGCCAGTGTCGTTTCATAGTTAATTAATAATTAGAATCAATTAAAATGAAAAATAATTCACTAATTAATTAAAAAAGCTGTTAAAATGCAGAATAAACCAAACTATTAAATAACGTTTAAATATACTAAAATAGAATTGAATGCCAAATCGTAAAATTGTCGCCAACAAATTAACTTATAATTTTGTCTTTTATTATATGATTTGTATATAATGATGGTTACCATAAATTTCGATAGATGTCGCTGGACAAAGACCACCGTTTTTATCCTAAGGATTTTGATCAAATGAAACAGGCTGTATAAAACGCTATCTAGTGAAGTCTTGGTTCAAGTTATCGGAAGTTCCAACAGCCTTCTCAAGAGATTTTGATCAAATGAAAACTTTCAGATAAATGAATATTAGAATTGTTGTGCTTTAAGTTATCAAGGGTTGATTGCATTGCAGTCAATTGGGGTATTAACTTTATATTTCACAGTCAAAAATTTCCTATTTATTTAGAGTTCCCATGGTCTGAACTTTACTTTTTTGGCTATATGCGTAAGGACTGTGAACAATTGCGGAAAATTCCCCCAACTGAATGACTAGACATTCCTCTTGTTAGGGGAGGAGGGGGGGGGGGAAGAGTAGTGAAATGAAAATAATTACTTCAATTCAGTTTAATTTTCAGGTTATACTTTCTTCACAGAACTAGTATGAATGGTTAAGTAATAGAACAAAAAACTTAATAGAGAATGCATTTTTTTAACTTGGAGAATTTTTTTTTTACAGGAAACATTTTTGAAATTCTTACTTCCTATGAAAAGATTCATAACTTATAAAAATCGGCAAAACGAAGGGTTGTTGAACAGTTTCCAACTGCACTTTAATTCTATTAAGATAAAGGAACATAACTTTACATACAAGTTAAAAAAAAAAAAAAAAAGAAACAATTACCTCTCTGGGATTTATGGATTCTGCAGCACCTATAATTCCATTTAAACATGTCTGTATTATAGGTAAAACTTGTTTGTGTGTGTCCGCCGTCCTCTTCATTACATTCTGAATACAAGCTATCCTCCTTTCTTCCATGTCTTGTAGTTGCTGCAAAATTATATACACATCTTGTATTACATTTTATACACAAATGACAGGAGTTTCATATTTCTTCATTCACAGTGTTAATGCTTTTTACAACATAGCACAAATAAATAATTTAATAAATAATAAGAGCTCATCACGGACTTTTGTTCGTGTGTTTGCTGATGAAAAAGAATAGCAAGAAAAACTGTAAAATGTAAAGTTTTAAACAAGAACTGCAAATGAGCAGAATGTTTTGCTGTTTTTTTTCTTTTACTTTTACAATAATATAAAATACCTACCATATACGATTTTCTTTCTTAGCCTTTTTAACATTATCCTATACATATTTCTTAAAGTAACTTTAAATTTTGGAATTCATTTCATTCGCACTGATGTTAACATTTTGTTCAGTAATAACGTTATTTTGGTTCAAATGACAAGAGATTTTTCTCTCCCCAAAAAAGGGGATTTAAAATTGGAGCGAATCCCTGGTTACCGGGAACTTTTTAAATCATTTCAACTGAAAGCCTATGTAGTTAATGTACTCCTTCAACCACTTAAAACAATCAGCTGTTGCCTTTTGTTCAAACATGGAAAGGTTGACTTTGGCATTTCAATATGAAGTGAACTTAGCCAAAGCTCAACTCTATCATTGCAGTTTTCCGAATTACGCTTATATTTTTGAAGGGAAAAACAATTCTCTTTCTCTTTTTTTTTTATTTACTGCACGAATGCACGTTGTGCAGGTACTGCTAGTTTAATATAAAATTACATGTATGATAAAATTGTTTTGCAGCAAAACATATCTTTTTATAAAAACAAGCATATTGTTTATTATTTAGTGATTAATTTTAAAGACATAGTTACAAAATACAAAAAGTGAATTACCTGGAACATATTTGGCATCAAGTCATTATAATGAATCCTTTGTAGTTCATTTGTTTTCTGTAATTGGTTGGCGTAGTCAGTCTTATTGTCTTCACACGTCCTATTTTTTTGTTGCGCATGCATGCGTGCCTGGCAACAAAAAGAAAGACATCAGTCAAATAAAATTGCATCTTATGCAGGTTTAAGATAACAAAATTACCAAATGTAACAATTATTATTTTTTAAACTATGTAATTCCTAATTGGGAGATACCTACATGTCAATGCTATAGTTTTTCTTATTTGTACGCAAGAAATTGACTTTAAAAAAATCTGATGATAATCCAGACTACCCATCTGAATGCTATGTTATAGAGATGTAAAATTTGGGGTAATTTTAAAGTGGCGGAAAGAAACAACCTGTTTTCTTAGTTTTTTTAAATTGCAAGGAAAAAAAACCTGATTATTTACAAATAAAATCAAAGTTTTTTAACAGTTATATTTATTAGAAAATATAAAGTGTTAAACATTTAACAATATCTGCAGTGTGTTTTTTTCCCCCATCCAACATATAAATAAAAATTTATTGTCAAAAAAAATATTCTGTGTTGCAACTGCCAAAAACTTTTCCCATTAGAATAGAAACACCAAAAACTATCCAAATGAGTCAAATTATCGTTCAACCATTAATGTTGATAATATACAGATTTTACTTGAACTCAATGAACTCCATCAAAAACATAAGAAAATACAGTGAACTCTCACTTATACGACGATTTTCAATGGTCCCGGCTCATTTCAGAGTAAAACTTTGATAATTTCATTTGTTTATTCGTTGCTCTAAAGTTCAATATTTCACTTATACGCCAAAATTTTGCTTACCATATGAGAAAAAATCTTTAAAAACGAGCATGTTTCTTCACTTTTCTCTTTAATCTTTTGCATTTATTATTCTCGGAAGGTATGTTTTCAGCATGAATTAGATTTCGTATCTGTTTTTGTACTTAGCACCCCCTGTTGAGAACACGTGCATGTAAGGTGGATATCTTTTCTTTAAAGATCCGTGAATGAAAGGGGTTGGTTTGTTTAGTGACAACCTTTGTAGGATTAAATGAAGCGACTGTGTGCAACTTTCCCTTGAGATTTCCACCCTAAAGCTTTTTTTTCTCTTTATTTGTGGTTTTAGCACTTCAGCTGTCCAGTTTGCAAACTTATTAGTTTTGCGCTTTTGTGTCTCAATCATGCTCTCAACCAAATGGTAAAAAGATGAAAATATTCCCGTGTGAAAATGAATATGGTGAATTTTAAAAAAAAGTCTCAACGACTAGAAAAATCTCTAGCTGATCATTTTAAATTTTGGGAATTAACTTTGAAAGGAATTCTGAGAGAAAAAATGCAATTCTCAGGTTGAAGAGATGCTGAAGATATCTCTAATAAAATAACGTATGGTGCTGTAGATGTAGATTAGGAAACTGAAGAAGATGAAGCCAAAATATCTTTAAATCATATGAAAGTTTTAGAAGCTGTAAATACTATTTGGGAATGTTTGCGCATTAATTCAGCTGCTGAAACTCCCTTGTCTTATTTGTGCAAACTTGAAAAAACTCTTATTTTAATTTTAAGGGCAAAAACGAAACAAATATCGATAATGATTTTTTTTAAACAAAACAGATTGTTATTTAAGCATGCTATATTTTTTGCTTCCTTTCTTACCTCATTAATTACGTTTTGTCACTGTAATTCCTAACTCGTTACCGATATCAACATATTTTCCATAGAAACCTTGTTATTCATGCTCTCATTGGAACTGATGCTTTGTTTTAGACTTATAAATAGGCTTTTTCATTTGTGCGTCTCTCTCACTTATGCGCCTTTTTCCGTTGGTCCCTTGGGCCGGCGCACAAGTGAGAGTTCACTGTAGTACATCCCAATTTTATATTTGATTAACAAAATCTTGTCAAGAGACAAATTTATAGATTTCAAGCAATAATTTGAATAAAAAAGAACCAAGATAAATAAATTGTAACTTTAGAATGTGTATTTTCAGTAACATTTTATGCCTAGATTTTTGAGCGAGATTTATGTACACATCAAGTATTTATGAGTAAATGTTAGCAGTAGATTACAATATATCATCAATTTATTTATATAACGTAGTGGTTTTCAAAAACGCCTCGTTTACTAAGAAAATGAGCTGATGTACACAGAAAATTAAACTTTCCTTTTCTCCCAAGTATAGCTGACAAAATCAATTTAAAAAAAGAAACATACAATGCATCAAAAACTCACTTTTTCAACATCTGCTCTAGATAAATTGATATCTGCATCTATTTTAACAAATGTATCATTTGCTTTTTCAGCTTCTTTGAATGATTTTTCATATGACTTTTTGTGCTAAAGTAAAGATATTCAAAAAAATTATTCTTTCACAGAAATAATAAAATACATGCCATTTCAAGCGATACAGTAGACTTAAAAAAAGAAAAGCTTGCATAGAAAAACTTCAATAAATAATAAATCTCCAAATACATAATTCAAACTTTTGAATAAAATACACAAAAATGGAGTAATACATTAACACAGATAAATAACTATCTTTGCAGATTTCCTCAGGTGTGATAGTTTTACTTCAAAGATTCAAGCATCCAAGTTAACTTATCATTATTAAACAAATTATATTCTCTTCTTACACTACAACCTCCCCCCACTCCCCATACAGACCATTTGAATTTTCAAAATAAAGTAGTTGAACCACAAGCAAGGGGCAGAGCCCCCAAGTTTATAATTTTAAAAAAGAAGCATTATTCAACAGTAAGAAACTCTAATACCTCAAACTATAAAACAAGTATGCAGAGAAAAGGCTTTTAAACATAGCTTGAATTAATTTGTATAATAATTTTCAAAAGGCAAAATCCAAATCCTTACTTGCTTAGTTCAGCTTTTAAATGAATTTGTTTATTTTTTAACAATTAATTTTATAACTAGTACTACTAATCATTTTCATTTTTGGTAATTTTTAAAAACTTGTCCTAACCACGGAAGATAGATCAAGTATTATAAACCCCTCTTCAGTTGGGCAGTCCCAGAGTTAGATGTTAAACGGACGAGATATCACATCAAGAATCACAAGGTGGTTAAAGCTAATAATAATAAATCTTACTTTATCTAGCAGACAGATGTATGTTTGAAGATTATTCTGATTTTTTTGTCCTTCATGTAGGTGCTGAAACAAAGCACAAAAAAATATGAATGCATTAAAAAAGAATCCCAGTATTTTCTTATTTTATACATAAAAAGGCATAATATATAATTATGTGGATTTATATTAGGAAGGTTTACACAATACTTTTTTTCTTTCTTCTTTAAGTTCTCTAGTTAAATCTGTAATTTCTGTCATGAGGGACCCAGAATATGCTTCTGAAATTATTTCATGCTGACCAGCTATGTCCACAATTTCTTTGAGCATTTTAACAAAGGCAATTGAAGTAGAAAACCTAAAAGTAAAGCAATATTTGCAAAAATCACATGTTTTAATGTTGTTAATAGTATTATAATGAGTTCATGGAATAAAAATAACCATATTTGTTAGTTTCCTGAAAATTTTGCATTTTTAATATTTTCTAAAAGTCAATTTTTTTTTCTTATTTCTTAAGGTGCTTCATAAAATAATGGTTTCAATGCACAAATGCTGTTTCAAAACGCTTAAAAAATGACATATGCTTGGTAAAGAACATTTATTTTTGTCTATTATTTCACCAAACATAAACCAAGAATTTTCTTGTAAAATAATGCTTTGAAAATGAAAAAAATACTGTGTCTGAAATGCACTTTAAAGTTTACTTTCAGACAAGGAGTTCATTACTAAGACTTGATTTTGGCCTAAAATTTGGTATTTGGACAGCTAATTTTTAAAAGATCATGCTTCTTATCACTCTAAGTTCGACAACAAAACTCAGGTATAAACATGAACTTATCTAGTATATGCTCAGCCTTTATTATTCAGACTAATTCAGTTTTGTGCGTTTCAAACCAAAATGACTACATTTTGATTTAAAAAACACTAAGAACTGCACTGACAACAGAGTATCTCATAGAATGAAATCATGCCTCATAATAAAAATTATATTTGATTCATAATTCTGATTCGAATATGACTTACTGATTGTCCTCCTCTTCTTTCTTTTTTGGTTGATGATTTTTGACAAGTTTTCTGAAATTAAGAATAATATAAGAAATAAATGCAAAGTATGAAACAAAATATCTCAATTTAATCATTTTTAGGTAAGTCAGCATATAAAAAAGAAATTCATAGATAAAAGTAAGATATAACACAAGATATGTAGAACTAGCTTTTGCTAAAAATTAGCTAGATTGTGTCTGGAAACGCATTTTCCATTTCCTTTCGATTGATCATACCAATTATCATATTTAATGAAGAGTTCTGTGGCTAAAAGAACCACAAAAGCATGAAGTCTACTTACTTTGTAAAATGAAAATGGTTCAATAATTCTGCACAAAGTAATTTTCTGACACTTGTACACATGTAAAATTAAGATGGAAGAACATGTTAAATATGCACTTTTAGTTTAGTGTTATATAGCAATAACCTTCTATTTTATTTAGATTTCCTATTTCTCTTGATGCTATTTTAAAATAAAGCACACTTTTTGTTTAGGGGTTGACACTTCAATGATTATCAATTAATCAGTAGCTGATTCAAATGCCAATCCTTGGAAGGGGGGGGGGTATGACCCCCCCACCTCCCGACAGTTCTTTGTTACCCAAAAGCAGTGTCTTGGGAGTTTAATTCTGAAAAATGTCTCCTCAATACTTCATTTTGCAGAAACTTAATGACCACCCTCATCGGATAACGACCTTTTCCCAAATCATGAGAACTGAATCCACCCTTCAGCCAAAGACAATAATTTTTACCCAATTTTCTTACTATCGTTGATAAATTCAAATATTTAATTGGCAAATTAAAATCATTCACTTTTAATTTAACAGCGACTTTTTTACTATCAGGAGTCACTTAATCCAGGACTTCTATTCATTATGAAAATTATAACGCAATCACAAAGCCCAATGTTAAAGGTAGGGTATGGACCAAGTATTAATAAACTTAAACCTGTTGCAACATTAAATATATGCAGCATATATTAATTTTAAATGAATTTTTAAAAAATAAATCGTAAAAAGCATTTTGTAACTACATATATATATATATATATATATATTTTTTTTTTTTTAAGTTCGAATCTGTGTATTTCCGAAAAAGTTAGAGCGGGAGAGAGACACTGACAGACACGAATATTCCACTTCATAACCCACTTCAATTTATTTTTAAATATTAAAAGAATTACATTACTAACTGTTAATAAATTCATTCAGTGTAACTTCATGCCCATTCATTTTAAAGAAAGTAATTGCTTATTCAAGAAAGTAAAAAATTCTATGGATTAATCAATAAAAATTGGCCCATTAAAAAAAATCAGAGCAGTAACCAATTTACTGCTGATTAATTGTTTTGTTACTCCTTAATTAGAAGAACAGAAGGTAATTTCACTTGTTATGATATGAAAAAACACTTACTTGAGTTTATAAGCATATTCAGATTCAATAGAACTCCTTTCTTTCAAAAATGAGTAATATTTGTCTAAAAACTCTATTCCCCTTAGTGTGTGTTGACTTAAATTATCGTACTGATCCTGAAAAAGAGAAAGAGAATGAAAATTTAATAATTTTTGAAAGGTATATTTTATTAAAACAAAGTGTCAAATTACAATTATAATGATTTGTACAATTTGCTGCCATGCATAAATATACGATTTAATTAAATCAGTATTCAATTAGTTGTATATTAAGACGTATTGAAAAGATCCAATTTTCCCAGATTGTTTAGCGGTGGTACGGAAAAGTTGTGAACTGTCATCACTAAAATGTGTGAGAAATCTTAAAGTCCTAGGTTAGTTTCTTCTGTCGCCTCAAGGGTCGAAAATTTCGAAAATTGGACAAAAAATGAGTAAATTACAAAATATAATAAATAATACCGAATATTGTCTATCTTTTTGGAGGTATAGCTCAAAAGTTGCTTAATTGAAACAACTTTAAACACACAAAAAATTAGAATAATAGGTTAATATCTTCTACCATGTCATCGGCATTGAATTTTGGAAATTTTAATGCATTTTGGTACTTTTCCGTGCAACTGTGTTTACTTCTTGCATAATTCACAATCAAGACATACTAGGCTTGGGGCTCTGCTAAAAAAGTGAAACACTGCTATTTTTTCCCTATAAATAAATAGAAGAGACCAGTACATATAGTAATTTGGGCTGACAGTACTGTAGTACAGGCTTATAATAATTATTGCAGGGTTAATATTAAACTGAAGTTAATGCCATGGTTGCTCTGTGATCCAGGTCTGTAACATGACCAGTGCTCAATGGAGTTTCCTCAAGAGCAAAGCTAAACTTTTGAGAAAAAGCAAATGCATCAAACTAATTTTGTGTATGAAGATATTTTCTTCCTACAATAGCACAAAAAACAGCTTCAACAGAAGACACATTTTTCTGACTTTGTTTCTAATATGCTCCTTATTTTCAATATTTAAAATTGCTATTGACAACAGAAGAAAATCGACTCACAGCACCCAACTGTTGTTCCTCAAAAATCATTCTTTTTCGAAACATATGCCCTCACTGCTTTGGCTGATAGTAAGAATTACATAAGCAGCCTTTTTTCTGAGTGCTGAACACTTTGTTTTTAAATTTGCTCAAATTAATAACCTTACAGACATTCATTAATGTTAAAAAAATATCTCCATTAAGTTAGTTCATTCAAGTTGCATTTCAGGGGTTCTGGATGGAGTTATTTCCAGAAAAGGGGAGGGTCATCAGGGAAATTTTTGATCATAAATGAGGGCTCTAGGGTGTATTTTTCAAGTCCCCAAAGAGCAGTTTTTGGCTATCTTTGGTGACTTAGGAAGGGGGGAGGGGTTATGATTCTCATAATTTTCACTCTGGATCCGCACCTGGTTCATGGGCACCGAATGAGGAGGACTAGGAATGTACTTGCACCACCTGGGAGTTTTAAGGGGAAAAAAATTTAAAAATTGTATTCATTTGAAAAATTTTAGAATTAAAAAAGTAGTAATTCATGTAGAATAAATAAAGTTAAATTCACTTTAAACAAAACACAAACCTCAGAATGCGTGAAATAAAGAACATCATGAAAAATATTAATCTCATATTTTGGTTCATGAGTGCAGGCAGTGGGTGCATTTTCATCGCCTGACTTTTAAAAATGAAATTAATTAAAAAAGGAGAAACTGTAAAATAATTCAAAAAACTTTAGAACTACAAAAATTGCTCATGAAAAATCTTCATCTGATTTTTATGTCCACTGATTATGTCATGGTCAATGCCACTGACAAGGGAGTGCAAGGGGGTGCACTTTTACTTTCTAGCTTTTAGAAGAAAATTTCACTTAATTTTAAAAGGTCAGTCAAAATAATAATACAAAATATCAAAAAAATTACAAAAAAATATGTAAAAAAAAATTTTTTTTGAAAAACTATGTAAAAAACTATTCAAATAATTGACAGGACTCTTCAATCACTATTATTTACTTCCAATTTTGACTATTCTTTTAAATGATGTCATTTATAATGTAAAGCAAAAACAATTGACCATTCCAGGAGGTAAATACGCGTCGAGAAAAGTCGCAACAGGTAATAAAGGCAAGTTAATGAGTTCACTAGTCTCCCAATGCAACAAGGGAAAATGACGCGTATCGCGGCAGACAACAAAACCGACCGACACCTTCTGGAGCATAAACACACCCACCTCCGAGAACAGCCCATTACATTTATTTTATTTGGCGATCTTGCTACTGTCTCGTGATGGCTCGGTGGTTTGCGCACAGATGGCGATGACTCAATTGCGTAATGGGGCTTTTCCCAAGCAGCCGAAACCGATAACATCGAATATGACGAGTGAGTAAGTCCAGGAGCCCGTGATTCCGTGGTAATTCCTTTCCCGACATCTTCGGCCAGCGAACGTCAAAGGGAACGAATACACGAAACGAGAAAAAAAGTTGAGAAAAAAGAAAGCAAAGAAGCGAAGTTTTCGGACCATTGATTGCTAATATGGCTTTTTTAAAAAACTAACGAATGTCGCGTAACTAGTGCAATGATCTCAAATCAAAGAAAGAAAGTAAGAAAAGAAAAGAAAAAACTACACAGCAGGCATCAGAAAATTATTTACAAGAAAAAAAAAATGGGAAAAGAGCAAAAAATGAGTCAATATACTTTTTTTTTAAATATGATGTGCCAATATTGTCGCAGGAAAGCGAAAAACAGTTGAACCTCATTAATTCGAACACGATGAAAAACGAATTGCTGAGACAAACTACATTTTGGATCCCGCCAATTGTTCGTAGCGTGTTGTTCTTTGGATAAGACGAACTACAATAAAGATGAACTGATTTTAAAGGTTCCTCGGAGTTCGCATTTTAACGCGGTAAGATTTTATAATTGTCAAAAAATGTCGACTTTTTTCTCCGTTTGAATTTTAGTCAAATGGTGATTACTTAGAGATTATGTACTAGTTTATTGCTTTTAGTTCATTAGCTACACAGCTTAATTTGCTTGAGAAAACCAGTTCCACTGTTTCATTCTTTTTCGGTGGGCCGTGGTAGCCCGATCGGTAAGGCGTCGGAATCGTAACTGGAGGGCCCCGGGTTCGATCCTAGCCGATCAAAGATTCACCGTCGATACTAATGGTGGCTGGGCGACGTAAAATAAGAGTCGCGGTTACAAAGTTCTCCAAGTGAAACGATACCTCTGGAGGTCCCTAGAACAGGAGTTTGCTCGGCCCTTGGCCTGGATCAAAAAAATAGAGCATCTTGAGCAAAATCGGACTTCCACCTTAATGGTGCTCGTTGAAATGGAAGCCGTACTTATTCCGCCTTAAATCGGGTAAGTGTGTGGTTCGGTACCCGAGTGGTTTCAGAAACAACAGCATTTATTTTTCGGTGAATTTTACGGATTAGACTGATTTTCAAATTATTTATACACGAGTTATTTATACACAAGTTCCGCAGATTATAGAGTTCTTGCACTTTCTTCATTTGAAATAAAGCGCAGATTAGCCATCTGCTTGCATGTTTGCCGCAGAAAGAAGCAGACGGATGTCAGAGAGAAAATGAAGGATTTAAACCAGTGGTTCCCAAAGTGGTCCACAGGGATCTCCTGGGGTCCCTCGTAATTTGGAAATGGCACATATAAAAAATGAAAACATTGGGGGCCCACAAGATGCAAATACGGGTGCTTTTGTTGATGCACTAAATTCACTCTGTCCCACTTAAAACAGCCTTCTTTTTTTCCTTGTACCCCTATTCTGTATAAGAATCTTAGCCGATTTAAGTTTTGTGCCATTATTTTTATGAAAGTATGCACAAAAATGTTACCTTTTCCTCTTCATCCTGGTTTCTTTTCACTTAGATTTTAATTTTTTTACTCTAGTAAAACTGTCAAACTGAATTTTTTAAGAAACTTGTCATCTGGTTGTTTTAGAACATCAGTAAATGGATCCCGGTTTTGGAAAGTCTGAGTTATATTATTACGATTCCTGATTAGATTTGGAACGACCCCAAAGAAAGGGGTCCATGGGAAATTCGAAAACTAGGCAAGGGGACCACTGAACAATAAAGTTTGAGAACCCCTGATTTAAACTAAAACGAGAGCAAAGTCCGACTTACGGGAGTTTTTCCAAACTACATCAAAACAGCAGCCGCTGTCAGAGCTGCAACTATCATCTTACTGCACAAAAGGCGCAGGGGCACAGCAAGGGGATCAATCTTTAGGGGTCAATTCCCGGAACAAATTTATTTTCAAACTGTATAACCAACTTTAATATAGTATTTTGAAAACATTTTCGGACTGTTGTTTTGTACTTTTGCTTTTATGTTAGCTCATTTACATTGTTTCCACACGCACACACAAAAGAAATAAAATAAAAAAACTGGAATAATACCCCCCCCCCCTTCCGCTTCCTCAAGGAAAAAACAATAGGAACAACTGCTACATAATTTCAATAGAATACAATAAACAAACACTGAAACGCATAAGTATTAAGGCACGCCCATAAATCATAACAGATGACAAAATTTCGAGCACCAAGAGTACAAAATATAACCTTCAAACAAAAATTTTATCATCACACCTCACATTATAATAATACAGCTCTCTTTTTGGAAAAAAAATCAATAAAAAAGATGCCGCAATAAGATAGGGAATGATCCCATCTTTTGGGCAGGCAATTTATACGCCCCTCAGTAGGTTACGGTCAAGAATCCGGATACTTAATGATGACTGACAGAGTAGCTTAAGCGTGACGTCACACGTCAGTGAGGAAATGGAAGTTACATTGTCTGGAAAAAATGGTAATGCCGGCACGCTGCTCAACACAAGAGCAGGAACTAAATGAGCAGCCACAATTTCAGATAAAACAACACCGTTAAATACGTTTTATCCATCTTAGTAGTCGTGTACTTTCTTCCGAAGGTAATGGAAAAGTTAAGTAAATGACTTTCAAATTATGTGGGTTTTGAGTTATGGATGTCATTGTTATTCGCAATTCTAACACTGAAAAATAAATGACATATGCTATGCATGAAATCCCTTCCTCCAGGGTTCTCAAAACTGCATTTTTTAAAGTTTGATTAGTTGAGTTTCGCACAAGTTCGTTTTGAAACTCGTGTTCTTTTTTCAAAACCTAATTTCCAAAGCTAGATTAAGGAATGGACCCATGCAGCCAAAACCTAGAGTCCCAAATCTGTATTTTATCAGTTGAATCCTTTATGTCCTGTATTTTCAAAAAAAAAAAAATCTGAATGTGAGCTTGAAATAATTAATACCCCAAGAAAATGACAATACTGAGAAGCTCTGTCACGCTTGAGGATGGCTATTTTTGTCCGGTAA
This sequence comes from Uloborus plumipes, assembly GCA_038373865.1. NCBI lineage: Eukaryota > Metazoa > Arthropoda > Arachnida > Araneae > Uloboridae > Uloborus > Uloborus plumipes. Next base: position 8,882 of record JAXGGA010010369.1, on the reverse strand, counting down.
AGAAAAATTTAACAATATTCATCGCTCTATGATATTTGACCATGAAGTACTTGTTTTTTCACATTCAGTTCAATGTGTGGCCAGATATTTTTTAACCACAAAAAAAAAAGGTCGGACCCAAACATTTTTCAAGGGGAAGGTGATATATTTTTTACACTTTCTCCTTACAACGTATCGTCCTGAATTCCAGTACTTAAGTTCTAAACCACGTCCCTTCTCTAACGTAAAACGAGATGGCTCGTAGTTTTTAAGACTTCAATTCCGAAACTTTTTCAGGGAAGAACCCGAACTTCCCTCGTTCAGGCATAATCGAATATCATGTAAATTTGCGTTTTGAGACAGCCCAACACCGAAAATCTGCCTGTGGAAAGTCCCTTTATCTAGCTTCAAGGAGAAGGGAAGGTCGATCATCTCTCCCTTGTGTCTACAGTTGCCATAAACCATGATTAAAAGTATGATCCTCAAAGCACTTCCACAAAAAATAAAAGCCAAACAACATTTTTAAAACGACTTTTAAAAAAGATTTAAACGGAAAAAATAAATAACATTTTTAAATGATCCGCAAGGACAACATGGTGACAAAGATCAGATGTTCTGAAAATCCAAGCAATTAACGAGCAAATGGTATTTATAATTGCGAAATGACAGCAAGCAGGAAGGAAGCAAACAATAGCTTTCACTTTTTTCCTCCAGCTTAAAAAATATCGCTCTTTCAAAACATGTAATAATCGAAAGACATGCCATCACAATCGCACTCTTCTGAAAGCGGCATTATTTATACCTCCAATCCTTCCACACATCGATTGTCTGAAGAATGTTCAACATGCGAAGCTAATAGTTGGGGAGAGAAGAAAAAAACTTTTTGTACCACATGACAATAGTAGTAATATCTCTCCCATTAACACAAATAAACAATTTTATGTCACCTATTGTTAAACTAAACGTCGTTTGAAGGCAAAAGATTATGGGCTCATTATTGAAATAGCATGTGTACTGTGCAGTCAATTTTCCAGCCGCCCAAGACTTAATTTAACTTTTACATACGATAAACAATCAAAAACCAAACAATCAGACATCAATAATCGCACGCATCAGAGTTGTGACTAATTGATCCTGGCTTTCAAGAAAAATTCAATAAAAAAGAAGCTAGCGTTTTTATGTAAGAGAGGTAATTAAACAACAAATCAATATCTTTTCTGCTAAGTCTTCAAATAGAATTATGTTCAATAGTGCGGCGACAATGCACAAAACTTACAAATGAAAAGGATTTTTAAAAAGCCATTGCTACCGGAGCGAAATTATCAGAACACCGCAGCACATTCAACAGCAGACCACATTAAGAAAGTTCAACTGTTTTAGGCGTGACATTTAGATAAAAAATAAAAAGCACTATTCCGTCACGAATTGTCAATATCAAGAGCTAACGCGGACGAAGGGTAATCGTAATTATACACTAGGTGGCCAAAAGTATCCGGACACTTTCAAAAATTTACATTTTTAGATATAACTCGAGAAATAAGTGATCAATTGTTCTTTAACTTTAGTCATACAAAATATATTCTTCACCGAATATTTCCAAGTTGAAATTAAATTACCCTTGCATTTGGGGGACGATAAGAAGGGGGGTCGGAAAAAAAACCGCTTTTTGACCATAACTCTTTGAAAATAGCTCGGAATAAGCTATGCATTTCAGTAATTAATTAGCATACTATGTATAATTACTATACAAATTCAAATGAACGTACCACTCTTACTTCCGAAGATATGAAACATTTTTTAAAAAACGGCAATTTTATTTGAAGGGTTTTTGCTCATAACACGCAGAGTTTTTGATCAAACCTTATCAAAACTTCAGGAAAGATGACAAAATACAAGAGAAAGAACATACTAAAACGGTTTTTAAAAATATTAAAAATCCGATGAGATATGAACGTTAAAAGGAAATAATTTTTCACGGCGCATGCGCGAAAGACAGAAATTTATAACTACAAAAATATTGTAGCCTGGTGTATACTGCATCTTATAAAAAAAGTTCCAGTTGAATATCGTAAAAATTGAAAAAGATATCAGCGATCTAGTGAGCTGTAATTCATTCATTTGCAGACAATTCATAAATGGAGAGGGGTTGTTCACAAATAGTGTGGGGACAATCGAGCATATTTTTCAATGTTAAATTGTATACTGTTTAAAAATCTATATTTGGCATAGAAGTCACATTTCGCCCATTCGGCCAAAAAGACCTTATAAGTAGGTGGCCAAAAGTATCCGGACACCCCCTGAAACGTTGGTTTTGAACGATGACGAAATAACCTTTATTTTAAAAATAGCTCTTTGTGGACAGACCCTCACTATGTATGTATTGTCTGCGAATGAATGAAATACAGCTCACTAGATCGCTGATATCTTTTTCAATTTTCATGATATTCAACTGGAACTTTTTTTATAAGATGCAGTATATACCAGGCTACAAGATTTTTGTAGTTATAAATTTCTGTCGTTCGCGCATGCGCCGTGAAATTTTTTTTCCTTTTAACGTTCATATCTCATCGGATTTTTAATATTTTTAAAAACCGTTTTAGTATGTTCTTTCTCTTGTATTTTGTCATCTTTCCTGAAGTTTGGATAAGGTTTGATTAAAAACTCTGCGTGTTATGAGCAAAAACCCTTCAAATAAAATTGCCGTTTTTTAAAAAATGTTTCATATCTTCGGAAGTAAGAGTGGTACGTTCATTTGAATTTGTATAGTAATTATACATAGTATGCTAATTAATTATTGAAATGCATAGCTTATTCCGAGCTATTTTCAAAGAGTTATGGTCAAAAAGCGGTTATTCTTTCGACCCCCCTTCTTATCGTCCCCCAAATGCAAGGGTAATTTAATTTCAACTTGGAAATGTTCGGTGAAGCCTATATTCTGTATGACTAAAGTTAAAGAACAATTGATCACTTATTTATCAAGCTATATGTAAAAATGTGAATTTTTGAAAGTGTCCGGATACTTTTGGCCACCTAGTGTATGCTAAGGTAGGATGACAATGTATACAAAAACTGAACAGCAAAAAGATTGAACTCCAGCTATTCGGGGGATAGAGAGTGCAGAGGTATAATATAAATCAAGTATCCTATTACTTTAATTATATTTAAATTAAAAAAGAGAGGGGGAGAAGAGAAAAAAAGATGCTGAAACTTTCGCAAAGTACAGAATATAATCCGAACCTAAACACAAAACCACTAAGAACGTTATAACTTTGGCTTAACTTCTAATAAAAGTGCAGGAGCCCTATGGTTCTCCGTATTAATTTTAAAGCATAAATAGTCTAAATTTTGCCTAATAAGTGAAAATTTATTCATAACTGAAAAATCAGAGTAGGAACTGAGGTCCCCTTCACACACTCCAGGATTCCCCGTACCTACCACAACTCGTGGTTTAACCGGGATAGGGCCCTGAAGAGCGCTATTCTTTTTGAACCAGACCAAAGGCCGAGCAAACCCTTGGCCAGGGCCGCGCCGTGCCAATGTGCAAAGCCGTGCGACGCACGGGGGCGCCAGAGCTTAAAAGGCGCCGAGCTCTACCGACCAAAAAAGGTTCCAAACAGAAATTTAAAAAATTTCAAATAAAAAATCCAAATTCAAAAATAAAATTGAACTCTTCATTAAAACGAACTGTGGCGATGAAATTATATTGCTCAATGATACAAGCAATCCATCTCGCTGTCTACCCAGAAGGAAATAATTATCTAAAAAGGAAAAATTATTGCCTTGTTGTATCTAAACAAGCTATTCAAAACCTTAATCTTTTACACTGAAAACACGAGATGTTAATGCATACATCAGCACTTTTCTTCTGAAAGAGGCGCCGTGTAAGCTATTTAAGCATGTCTATGAGGTTATAAGCAAAAGAGTCTAAGCAAATCTTCTGCTCTTCAATAGGTTTCTTATTTCCGTTGAATCAATACTACGTAATATTTTCTCTAGTGCAATGTATTTTAGTATTTTAACAATTGTTCGTGGTGATTCGACTGCTTCATGTTATCGTACATAAAAAAATATGGTAAGCATATTTGCATGTTATTTACTTGTGCGTAATATTTGCATATTATAGACAACAGTTTAGGTAAACTTTTCAGTTTCAAAAGTAACAATTTGACCATAATCAAACGATTATCTCCTCTTTGCTTCAAACACTAGTTTTTTTAATTAAAAAAAAGACCTTTGGACAATGCATTTATATTTCATATTAAATTTAATGCCTTTTCACTAATCCGGATTTTATCGGTTGTCCGGGAGAGATTTCAGTTTCCGATTTTGAGGGGAATATCCTCCACTTTATACTACAATTCAGAAATATAATCAGTACCCTGTAGTCATATTTTGACAGACAAAAAGTGATTAATTATTTATCAAATGCAAATTCGAGAGATATTTAGAGCTATTACTTTGCATTAGATTACATTTAGAGCTTTACTTTTATATTTAAAATCTTCTTTTTCTAAACACAATGGTGTATTCAAGGAGCTATTGAACTCGGAATAACTTTGAGATATGAAGTAAAAATGTACAGGGTATTACAAAATTAAATATTTGTCCTTCTCCGATTTTTGGCAACATGAAAAACCGGACGATACGTTCGATAGAAATTGAAGTGAATCTGAAAACTTTTTATGAGTAGAATTTGACAAGTAGTAGTTTGGTTTTATAAGCAGTAGTTAAAATTCAGAATTATTCCTATATTTTTCAAGTTGAATGTTTAACAATATTTTTATAATCACTTGAATTGTTAAATGTTATTAATATTTTGTTCTCGATGTCAAGATTTTCACATTTCAGCTTACAAATGTTTCTGTTTATGAATTTTTATTCTATCCAGATTGGCCACAATGGAATAGTCGCATTCTTTTCAATGGTGCTAGAGCATTTGACACTAGGTTTCGTAATAGCTCATGTTGAAAACATCCTTTTGTTTTTACCTCCAATTTGCTGAGTTATTTGCAGTAAGAAAGTCGTGTGTGTGTCCTCTCGCACGTGCAGATTTTTTAAAACTTACAATAATAATTATTAGTAGTTACTTTTAGCCAGCCAGCTTCACACTTTTTAAATTTTGTAATTATTTATTTACGGAAAAATGATAAAGTATTTGGGGCAGGGTAATAAAGGAGTGTTATTTTAGACAGAATATTAGTTTGAAATGATTGAGAGGTTGACTGCAATTTCTTGACAAACCAGAGGCCCGTTCGTTCGTGTGTGTGTAATGTGGGGGGTGGTGGGGGTGGGAGCCGGGGGTGGATTGAGAAATCAATATATTAACAGTCGGACCGTGGTTTTTGTTCTTTACCGATAAAAATCTTGTACCCTTTGACCCGCCGCGTTCCCAGGACAATAAAGCAACAAGCCTGTCTATGTGCTAATTTTTAGGCGCATGTTTTTAACTCCCAAAAGAAAATAAAAAATAGCTAGAAAAAAATAAAATATATATTTTTTCAATTTGGAACTTTTTCTATACTAAAAGAATATCCAGATCTACTTTCACACACCCATTGCATGTTTTTCTTATCAAAAAAATAAATAATTAATAAATACAGCGTCGAAATAAGACTCTAAGAAAAAGATCATCAGGCAAAGCGATCTTGAAGATTACGGTAAAACTGTTTGTTGGCCCTCCATTTCCTCGTTGATGTGCGTTCCATGAACGATTTGAATTTGGACACAAAAAGAAATTTTAGTCACGTTCTTTTTTTGTATTTCAATTATTGAAAAAACCAACTTTTTTAGGTTTGAGCTTCTAAAATTTAATATTCTTTATATTTTAACGGCTTTATAATGAAATAAATGTTTTGGTGATATTTAATAACAACCACCACTGCTTAAAATTAGCACAAAAATTTCTTGAGATTAAATTATTTCTCCAGAAAAGAATGAAAATATAATGTTCTGTGTGAAAGTTTTTCGACACTTAGGTATTACTTTTTAGCTCGGTGGTGGGGCATATTATCTGCGTAAACTTACTTTTGCTAAATTATATTTGTCATAAAAAACCCAGCACTGCTGGTGGTTACACTACTATCGGAACGTATACTGCACAAGGCGCTCAGAAGACATTTGCACGAGGGCGCCGATCAGGCTTGGCGCGGCCCTGCCCTTGGCCCAACACCCTCCAGAGGTATCGTTTCACTTGGAGGACTTTATGACCACGACATTTTTAACGTCCCCCAGCCACCATTAATCAAGACGGCGGATCTTTGATCGGCTGGGATCGAACCCGGGTCCCTCCGGTCACGAGTCCGACGCCTTACCGATCGGGCTACCACGGCCCACTGAGGTCCCTGCACTCCGATGCAAATTAAGCCTCGGTTTAACATTGGAAAATAATCTAAAAGCCAAAATGTAACCACACTAAACCTTTAAAAAGGCAGATTCGTTTTAAACCCACATTTATATACAAATACATTTGAACCTCATTAAAACGAACTCTAGGAGACATTTAAAATCAATTCATCTTAACCATAGTTCATTTTATCGGGACAACAAAGCACAACAAAAAACATGACGGGGATCGGAAATGTAGATCGTCTTAACAGTAATTCGTTTTAAGCGTGTTCGAATTAAAGCGGTTAGACTGCTAAAAACCAGCTCTGCATGTGTATTATGCAAATTACTCACATTTTAAGTCGGATCTATGCCAAATTTACCACAAAGGTTCTTTGATGCTCAGAAACTCACATAGGGGGTTTTCGACCCCATCTATGAGGAGCAAAAACGGAAACCTCAAGCTAATTTATAACAATAATTATAAAAAAAAACAAACGGAAGAGAGCTAAATTTAGATTTTGAGTTCGAATTGCTCTTTTCTAGACGCTGATCGGACATTTACCCCCCCCCCCCCCCCTTCATTGAAACCACTTTTGTTCAGCTCCTTTATTAAGATCGTTGAATACGCGTCACTCTTGACACAACTGTTGTTTTCGAGGTAAACTCTGTACCTCAGAACCAGACTAACGTAAGTCCATTTTCGTCAATTTTCGATAGAGGGGAAAAACGATTGTCGAATACATTGTTTTTCCCCTCTACTGAAAAATGACGAAAATGGACTTACGTTAGTCTGGTTCTGAGGTACAGAACTGTGCAACGCAGTTAGTTCACTTGTATTCATGCATGCAATTATTTTGAAAAAATTGAAAACAACAACAAAGGCGGTAATAAAGACAGCAGTAACTACTTTTCCGGTCAAACAGCATTTCATTTCGTCGTTTATAACAGGTAACGAACGTCAAAACATAAATAAAATATACGTTAAGCAGAGTTTTTGTAGGCTTTTGCGAAGAAAAATACAAGAAGCTCGGAAACGAATTCCATTCTGCTGTGTTCTATGAAGCAAAAATTCAGCTAGCGAAGAAAAGGAACCCTTTGTTAAAAGCATTATCTCCTCTGACAGTATTGTAAAAGCATGGGACACTAGGCTGGTCTCTCCGAAAAAAAGAACTCGACAGCGAACACAAATATTTTTCTGCTTTCGTAAATATCAGGTTTATTGACCCAACCATTTTCTTCAGAGCTTGCACACATGGCTGAGCGAGGGTTGTAAATCAAAATACAATTTTAAACGCGTTTCAAAACATTTAGGACAGAATAATAACGAAAAAAAGAAAATCTTGAGAATGCTGTTTAGGCAGATAGTTAAAGCAGTACTCAATATTTTGGCAAAAAACTATTTCAACGATGACTGCATTGTGAAAGTTCAAAGCGATTAAATGTTTTTCAAATTCAAATTCTAAAACATGTCAAGGAAATTTACGGGTATCATACTTCAGTGCGTAAATTACCAGCAAGAAAAAGGGATATCGGCATGAAAGTCGAAAGCATTTATAAATTTAAAATAGAAGTAGTAATAATTGCAACAAAATATCGTTTTATAAATGGAAAATGTTCAACTGTGTCTAGGTCAAGGTAATGAAAACGCCCAGATGGAAGTAGGGCTAATGGTACGAAGGTCATATGCTAATTGAAAGAAAAGGAAGATAAAAAGAAAAAGAAGAACTTTAATAGCAATGAGGAAAGAATTTGATTACAGTGAAAGCATTTTGATTTGGAAGTAAATAATTTAAAAATTCGCTGCAGATTCTCGAACTGGTGGATTCACCGACAAAAATAGAAAGGGAAAAAATGAACAATAACGAATTGTGCTGTTTATTTTCATTTTCGACCACAGTTGCAGTGCGCTCTTTTTTCAGATGGGACTCGGAGGATGTTACCGAGTGGATGGACGGTGCAACCCTTCCTCGGAGGTCCACCGGCCCCTGCTGCAGGTCCTCGGCCTCCGCCCCACCTGGTGGTGGCATCCACGCCCTACACATGCACTTGTCGCAATTCGTGATTGCGAAAAAAAAAAAATATTTGAAAATAAGATGTCAAAATCTCCATATATTATTTCTCTAAGCCGAATCCTATACCCGGTCGAAACTCGCTCATTTCTTTATCGAATTGCATGAAAATGTATGTTTTTGAAGCTTATCCCGCGGGCTATTGACGAAAATTAGACCCACCCTCTAAAAAGTGTCGGTTCGTTTTTTATTCGAACTTCAATTTTTGGGCAAAAAATTGACTCTATCTAGCGAAATAATTGTCGTATCGTCACCATTTTGATTTCATTCGAAAGATTAAAAAAAATGCGTTCTTTAGAACATTTCTCCGCTAGCGCCGCGTAACGAGAATCTCGAAAATCCACGTTTAAGCGACTTATAAGCGATTGAAGTTTGAAAAAGTTAATTTTTTTGCTCAACTGTTAAAATCGTTACCATTGTTGTTCAAATCAATTTTAAATGCGACATTTCAAGCGAAGGCTTAGCTCTGTAAACCTTAATTGTAACTTTTATTGTTTCAAAATACTA
>JAXGGA010010368.1:0-47247 GCA_038373865.1 Uloborus plumipes | reverse complement strand
CAAATATGGGAATGAGCTGTACTCGCCGAGATCTTTCCAACAAAAAAAAGTTTGTCCAAATCGGAATATTCATTCAAAAGTTATTAGGGGGGGACAGACAGACCGACCGACAGACCGACACACAAATTCCCCATCTCAATACCCTACTTTCAAATTTTTAATTTTTCGATATTCATTTTACCTTTTTATTTTTTTAACTTGGCGATATTTTTTGGACTTGGCGATATTTTTTTTAACTTGGCGATATTTTTTGGACTTGGCGATATTTTTTGGGCTTGGCGATATTTTTTGGACTTGGCGATATTTTTTGGGCTTGGCGATATTTTTTGGACTTGGCGATATTTTTTGGGCTTGGCGATATTTTTTGGACTTGGCAATATTTTTTGGGCTTGGCGATATTTTTTGGACTTGGCGATATTTTTTGGGCTTGGCGATATTTTTTGGACTTGGCGATATTTTTTGGGCTTGGCGATATTTTTTTAACTTGGCGATATTTTTTGGACTTGGCGATATTTTTTTTTAACTTGGCGATATTTTTTGGACTTGGCGATATTTTTTGGACTTGGCGATATTTTTTGGGCTTGGCGATATTTTTTGGGCTTGGCGATATTTTTTGGACTTGGCGATATTTTTTGGACTTGGCGATATTTTTTGGACTTGGCGATATTTTTTGGACTTGGCGATATTTTTTGGACTTGGCGATATTTTTTGGCTTGGCGATATTTTTTGGCTTGGCGATATTTTTTGGCTTGGCGATATTTTTTGGACTTGGCGATATTTTTTGGACTTGGCGATATTTTTGGACTTGGCGATATTTTTGGACTTGGCGATATTTTTTGGACTTGGCGATATTTTTTGGACTTGGCGATATTTTTTGGACTTGGCGATATTTTTTAGGCTTGGCGATATTTTTTGGGCTCGTTTAAGTTGGACTGTTCACTCAAAAGTTATTAGGTGGAGAAAGGTTGCTTAAACGGTTCAATGTTGAACGAAAAATTGTTCAAATCGAAAATGTAGATACGGGAATGAAGTATCCTTGAAAAGTTCTTTCCAACAAAAAAAAGTTTGTTCAAATCGGACTGTTCATTAAAAAGTTAGTATCGCGGGACCGGTTTTTTGAACGGCTCAAAGTTGAACCAAAAATTGTTCAAATCAAAAAATCAAACATGGGAATGAGCTGTACTCGCCGAGATCTTTCCAACAAAAAAAAGTTTGTCCAAATCGGAATGTTCATTCAAAAGTTATTAGGGGGGGACAGACAGACCGACAGACCGACAGACCGACCGACCGACAGACCGACACACAAATTCCCCATCTCAATACCCTACTTTCAAATTTTTAATTTTTCGATATTCATTTTACCTCTTTATTTTTTTAACTTGGCGATATTTTTTGGACTTGGCGATATTTTTTTTAACTTGGCGATATTTTTTGGACTTGGCGATATTTTTTCGATGCATTAAGCTACTTTTAATACTTTTTTCGTCTTTCTTTTATTTTTAACGGGAAAGTAGGCTAAAAAGTGATTTCATTTTATAGTATGGAAATCGTAAAGAATAAGTGTGTAGTTGCCTGGCATCTAAAAGACAGTTAAAGTTATAGAATTAGAATTTTAATTCTATTTTCCTTGGAAATAGTCGCGATGAATACTTTATCGAGTTTGGTCAGTGTGAATGTTTGTTCTCGAAATTAATAATTATTTTTGTAATTTTTGTTACTTCATAAAAAATTTCAACAATTGAATAATTTAAAGCGAAGAAAGAAAATTAAATATAGTATTTGTTTTATCTTCATAGAATGGTAATTCTAGAAATTGCTTCTTTCATTACAATGATGACACGCACCCCCCAAATTAATTTCTGAGTACGACACTGATTAATTATATGGAATGGGAAGATGCTGATGTCTTCTTAAGTCAAAAAATATTTTTGGGGGGATTAAGTTAGTCATCTAGCCATCTTTACACTCCATTTGAGATATTTAGTCTTAAAACTGATACATGAAATAAACGGGTCAATAAATCCCACGTTTATGTCGTACTGCCTAACTATTTAACTGTAAAGTGTAGAATCTATATTCAAATTACTCCAAACATTACTTATTGTAGCAACAGTTTTATCTATACGTATGCTGGAACTAGAGGCGCAGGAATTTTTCACGATTCATGAACGGGTAGGCGCCCATGTAAAGTTCCACTCATTTGTTTGAAATTAATCGAAGAGTCAGCGTCTTTAAGGACATGACAAGATAGGAAGGGGCTGGGGGACCTCCCAGAAGCCTCGATTCTAATCATATTGAGAATCCTAGTATGGTAACATTTTTACGTTCAGGAACTGTTCTAACCGAAAATTGCCTAAAAGAAATTCTGCCAATATGACCTCCCTTCCTCTTATGAAACAATTATGGATGCGCTTGTAACTCCGGCTATTTCATTTCATTATAAAATTCAGTTACAAGTAAAAGCATGTTTACAGTTTGAATGTTTGAAAATGAATGATAAAAATAAAATACGCAAAAATGTTTTTTTTTTCTCGAGAGCATATGAGTTAACCGCCAACTTTTATGTTATCGAATGTAGTACTTGGAACACTCACACAGTATCACCAAAGACCTCATAATCATAGTGGTCACTTTATGGGCTTATTCTTCTGGTTAGAAACTAAAAATGTGATTGTGAGGGAGACAGAAAAATAAATAAAGATTAAAACTAAAACTACGATTTAAAAAAAAAAGAGATTGTTCAACAATCTAAATAGGAGCTTCATATCACAAAGGATGATATAAAAATGAGTACGATTGCACAAAAAGGTTTTAAAAAAATAAATGCTAATGTAAATGTACGCAGTTACAACTTGAAAAAAAGTTCGAGATATCGCAATCTCAAGTTTCGAAATTGTTGAAAAATAAAGAAAAAATTCTAAACGACTGGAAATTAAACAAAAACCTTAATCAAAAGAGAAAATACACAGGTAAAGAATAAGAAGTTGAAGATGCTGCTCTCCTTCGCTGGTTTGCTGAGAAACGGGCTTGTAACGTTCCTGGTCATTTAATAAGGTCATTTTTAATTGAATTTCTTAATTTCAATATGTTTAAAGTATTATTAATTAATATATTTAAATTACCATTAATTAATATGTCTAAAGTTAATCGTTATATACTTGTTGATGAATATACTTGTGGTTAAGGCAAATTTAAATGCTTTCTTGGTTTAAATGCAAGTTGGAACGTCGTGTGGATGGAATCCCGGATAATGGAATATCCCGCTTATTAGAATAATTTTCCGTGACAAATTGGCTATTCCATTAAGCGGGCTCGACTGTATTACAATTTGATTGATGGAGAGAAAAAAATCTCCGTTCACACGAGGATTGGAAAAACTGATAGAGATTTAGTACTTTTTAAAAGTGGAGGAAAATTAAAAAAGTGTGGAAGGGGGAAAGTAATAATTGATACAAAGATTGTAGTAGGATACTTCCTAGAAATACAAAAAAAAAAAATCACATTGTACAAAAGGTTAGGAAAGAGACTACGATTATAATAAGGGCAAAAGAAAAAAAAACTCCTGTATACAAGGATTGGAAACATAGATTACGATAACATAGAACTACATGTATGATTGTGTTTGTATAAAAGTCAAAAAAGGAAATAAAATGGAAGAATTTCTCGCAAAAAAATTCAGCAGCTTTGAAAAGTGGAATTTCCTTGTAATTAGAAAAAGGAGGAAAACTACTATTTGTCAAGGATCTGAACGAGAGACAGATCAAATGGGAAATAAAATAAAATACAAGTGATTGTTTCAGGAGTTTGAAAGAAAACATAACAACATGAAAATACTCGTAGTACTACACTTGGAAAATATAAAGAAGGATATCAGTAAGTTTACGGTAAAAAAAGTACTGACAGTCATATTGCTAGAAGTTTTTGTCGCAAAATTCAATTTTTCAATAAAATCTTTGCAGTAATACCTTCATCAGAGTTGCAGCATTATTAATTAATGCTATCGTAAAATACACAGTAAGTTTGCAGTGAAATAATATTTTATGATAAAAGTACCGCCACAACATAGAATGCCAGTACATTTTCTTACTGATTTAATAACTTCAATGCGTTTAAATTTAACTATGTTGTAAAGTGTTCTGAAAAATATTTTTTTTAAAAAAATCGGTTAGTGATAACTTCGAGTCTGTGCTCCAACGGGGTAACCAAACAATAGTCATATTGTTATGACCAAGTTCCGCTCAAAATACTTTTTTTTCAACAAGGTAGTTGAAAAAAAAAGAAAGAAAGAACAATAAAAGAAAGAAAAAATAAAAGAAATTTTAACAACTGCATTATCAATTTGAAAAGGAGAAATTGACAATATGAAAACAGTTGCACGAAAAAACAATTCAATTAATTTTGAATTGTTACTCTCTCATAACATCGCATAATTGTAGCGGGTAACGACAACTCTGAGTCAGTGCTCTACCGGTGCAACCTAACAATAGTTTCATAAACTTTTACTCCGCGGAGAATCACGCAACGGTAATCTTCGAACCTCGTTTTTTTTTCGAACCCATTATCAAAAAAAGAAGGGGAAGGAAGGATTCAGAATGAAGGGGAAAATTCTTTGAACGCCAGCTATCACGCGAGTTAAAAAAAAAAGAAAAAAAAACTCGTGAGATAAAAAAAGGAGCATAAAAAACTCGAGATAAAAAAAAACGCGGTCGCAATCCTTCCTGGTGCTGCCAATGCCCCGATCCAAGGCCGACGCCGTGCGTTGGCACCGAGACCGTTAACCCCTTCCAGCAATGGCACGTGAGTTTTTTTTCTCTTTCTCTCACTTTCTCTTCCAGTGTTTGTTTTTTGAGAGAGAGAAAGGGATGGAGATGATGATGATGCCGGCCTTGGCCCTCTTCGGTGCTGCGACCTTGCGCCTGGTGATTGACCGCCTCTGGGCGCGATTGCGAAAGGATAGGATGCGGAAAGGGGTGGAGACAGAGAGAGAGAGAGAGAGAGAAATTTCGCTTTCTTCCGGTCGTTACTTTCTACTGCTGCTGGATTGATTCGTGCTTTTTTTTTTTTTTTTGAAATGCGGTAGAACGTGAAGATGATGGTGATAAAGCGGCACGGCGGCTATTGGTCGGCTGGCAGCGAATGAGTATGGATGGGAAGGGTTGGAGGAGGCACGTTCGATAGATTGGGTTATCATTGTTCAAACTTTTTGAATATATTTGCATAGTGATTCGAATATGTTTATCATCAAGGAAATATGAGCGACAGTTGTGCCGTTCATTGCAAAAGTGGCGCATCTCCATATTTTAATCATGTGTATTTGTTTGCTAAATGGTATCGCATTTAGTTGTTTTTTTAGAACAAAAGAAACAGTTTTTCTATCAATATTTAATGAAAAATAGTCGCTGAACACTTTTATCTCCAATTAAAAATTTTCAAAAGACTTTATGAGGCATAGTAAAATCGTGAACGATTAGAAATACCACTTTTGCAGCTAAAGACATATTTGCTTTAGGTAATTCACAATTTTGGTTGCAGAATGCATCTTATTTACGGACCAGGGTCAGCACAAAAATACCCTTGAAAATTTTCTTATTGCATTCACATCTTTCACTTAAGTCATTTTAAATTGAATACTTTTCCTGGACAATTACCTTTTTTTTTTTAATTTGACACCCTCCCCCCCCTTGAGTCGTATTTCGCTTATTTGAAAAACGAGGCATGAGTAAATTTATTTCCCTTTACTGCTTTCTAAAAATCTGAAATTTAAGAAGAAAAAAATAACAGCAGCAAAAAGTACTTAGAAAAAATGTTCAAAAACACCTATGAGATTCATTTGCATATTACTAAAGTTTACAAAATTCGATTGTGATTAAAGTAAAAGTTTGATACTTGAACTTTTAACTCCCTGTTTTTTACATAAAAGCTCTTTAATTTACCATCACATACTAAAGTTTATCTTCTTCGTTTTAATCTCGGCAGAATGACTTAATTGATTACATTCCGATTTTTTTTTATTTCTTCAAAAGTTTGATTTCTTCCTCAAGCTGGTGACAAGAAATTTCTTCATCAATTGTAGAAACTGAGTATCGTGTTTGAAAATTTTGCCTTGTGTTTTTGAAGCTGATGTTCTTCTACTGCTCGTACTAATGAGAAATTATCAGAAAGAAAACCGAATATCATAAAATTGTATCCATTTGTCACTATTAAATATTCATACTTTGACTACTAGATATTGTTAAGGGACTTACAAAATACAAAATTTCATCATCGCCGAATGTTGAAACATAATGATTGTTTCTTAATGATAAAAAAAAAAAAAAAAAAAAACACTCCAATAAAAGCGCGTCTTGAAAAACGAAAAAAGTGACGTCGGATGGCTGCATTTTTAAGCCATTCACACACAAAATTGAAAAAGATGTATGAGCTTTTCATGGTTGAGTTTTTCTATTCCGCTATCTATAATAAGTTTAAATCTATTAATTCATTGTGGAGATTGCATTTGTCAAAGGACAAGCCAATAATCGGCCACGGGTGCCAGCGTTTATGCTTTTAAACTTTTGCGGCGAAAACTATTTTCAAATTTTTAGAAATTCATTGCTTGGCGACTTTTACCGATTACGGCAGCCCTGGGAAACAGCTTTGCGAAAGCACAGAAAACCTGTTTCCGCTCTGGCCGATAAGCAAAGCTTCTTGCTCCAACTTAGTGCTCGTGATCAAAGAGTAGAAAATCCAACCGCCATATGACATCATCGTCGCTTGAACTTTAAAATTATTTTTAGAAAAAACTACCTGTCGTATTTTTTTTCACCGTTGATGTTTATGTTTGTTGTTCTATTATGTAAAAATAAAATCAAAAAATTGAAAACTTCCCTTCTCCTGATATAGTCTAGAAGCGTCCGAGGCGGGGGGGGGGGGAGTCCCAGACGAGGGACAATCCCTTAGAGCAGCTAACTTATTTCCAGAACAAAATCCATTTTAGTCTCAATGTTTACCGACTGTATTTCCAGAAATTGTCAGATGTCTTTTCATCCATTTGCTTACTTCTTCTGCATTGAAAAGGAGGTTCCTTGTAACTTTTAAATGTGTGTATGAAGCTCTCTGCATTTTTTTTTTTTTTTTTGCCAATTAACGTTGCAATATTTAATTTTACTTTTCTTCAAAAAGGTAGCTAATTATTTCCTATGTTAAAACTGTGCTTGTTGTAAAAGGAAAATTGCTCAAATATTTATTGACTGGGATAAGTAATTAACTAACACATTTTAAAAAAATAAAAATTTAAACGACATAATCAAGCATAATTTCAACGTTTTTATTTTAAATTCGCTGTACTTAATATACTATGGTATTACACTTGCCTTGAAAGTTAAGTTTAGCTAGCTTGCATTTAATCAATTAATTGCAGAACAGTAAAATTAATCTTCAGCCAAGAATAACAAAGTTCCATGCTTCATTTTAAGATGTGTTGCTAGATTTTGAAATAAAACATTTCAGAGAAAAATATCTATACTGATAATCGCTGGGACAACGTTTAGATCAATGTTTAGAGATATTATTTTCACATTATTTTGCTTTTTTTGTGATTTACATATTGCCCACGTACACATTCGAAAATTAGAATATCTCGAGAAAAAAAATCACTTATTTTTTTAAAAATCTAGATTCTATAGATTGTGAAAATTGTGCCTATGGGACGGGGCATGTGGATGACATTTCAATGTAACATTTTATTTTTTAAGTGAATAATAATTAATTATTGACATTGTGTTGATAGTCAGAATTATAGAACAAAAGATGCATAAAAATATTCCCGAAAGAGTTTTTTTTTAATTAAAAACAAAAGAAGCAATCAGTATGGAACACAAATTTGCCCATTTTTGTAGAATCACCCATATGCATTTATAAAAACTAATTACTGAGGAAACTATTGTAGAAATTCTCTTTGAATATTGCACTCTGTTTATATTCTGAACAAAGTTTAAAATGAACTGTTCCGCAAGAAATATGTCAGTGAAAATGTGTAATAATGATTTAGAATTCCATTTGAAATTTTTCCGATATTTTTCACGATAGAATTACTTTTCAATTTGAAATAAATTAAAAAATGTACATCGACAACTAGAATTTTTCTAGATTGCATTAGGTTTTAAAATGTAAAATTTTAACGAGAAGTTCTAAAAGAAAATTGATCGTAAGTCTGACGCTAGAGAAAATAACGTATTGTAAACAAGAAGTTTTGTCAAGAACTAAACGAGCCTACTTTCCCGTAAATCGCCATCGGCATCATTCTAGCATCTAATCAATATTCTCTTGAATATCTGAAACTGAAAATTATGTCAAACATACCTTTATAGCACTTAAAGCTGATTTCTAAAAGCAAAATATACCCCTCTCATCAGATGAAATGGACACGTAAAAAGTAAATAAACGAGTAAATAAAGTTTTGTCGCACCTTTTAAAGAATGTAACTGTTATAGTTCTAAAATAGTAGAAATTTTTCACAATCTTTTTCAAAAGAAAAAAAATAATAAATAAAATAAAAGTACGAAGAACATCAAAACACATTTTATCAAAGAAAGAAAAAAAAACCTCGTTCGTTAATAAAATGTCTCAAATTTTATTTTTAATCCGTTGCCAGTTATTAAATATAAATAAAGAATAAAATGCTCTAGTAATTGAACAATTTTTGTAATTAAAAAAAATATCGTCTGCCAAAAAATAAATAAATAAATAAAAATAATAATAATTAATTAAACAAAAAAAAAGAATAAATAAACAAAAAATCGTCTGCCCAGTCAGTCATTTTTTTCTGAGCCTGCATTTCCGCCATGTTTGCGGAGTCGGAGTCGGAATCAGAATCCTCACAGAAGGATTTTTCAGAAAAGTACTTAACATACATTTTTTATCAAAACCGTTTTCTTACAAAGTTAGTTTGAAGGAAATCCGCCTTTAAGTTCAGAATCAACATTCAATTTAAAGTTCCCAGTAGGCGCTCATGTTAAAATTTTTTATGAACGGTTCATCATTGAACGAAAAATGGTTCAAATTGAAAAGTGAAATATGGGAATGAGTCTCTCCGAGATCTTTCGAACAAAAAAAGTTTATTCAATTCAGACGGTTCACTTAAAAGTCATTAGGTGGAGAAAGGTTGCTTGAACGGTTCAATGTTGAACGAAAAAATGTTCACATTGAAAATTTAAATACGGTAATGAAGTATCCTTGCCGAGATCTTTCGAACAAAAAAAAGTTTGTTTAAATCGGACTGTTCACTCAAAAGTTTTTAGGGGTGAGAGCTTGTTTGAACGGTTCAATGTTGAACGAAAAATCGTTCAAATCGAAAATGTAGATACGGGAATGAAGTATCTTTGAAAAGATCTTTCGAACAAAAAAAAGTTTGTTCAAATCGGACTGTTCATTCAAAAGTTAGTATCGCGGGACCGGTTGTTTGAACGGCTCAAAGTTGAACCAAAACTTGTTCAAATCAAAAAATCAAATATGGGAATGAGCTGTACTCGCCGAGATCTTTCCAACAAAAAAAAGTTTGTCCAAATCGGTATGTTCATTCAAAAGTCATTAGGGGGGACAGACATACCGACCGACAGACCGACGGACCGACCGACACACAAATTCCCCATCTCAATACCCTACTTTCAAATTTTTAATTTTTCGATATTCATTTTACCTCTTCATTTTTTTAACTTGGCGATATTTTTTGGACTTGGCGATATTTTTTTTAACTTGGCGATATTTTTTGGACTTGGCGATATTATTTCGATGCATTAAGCTACTTTTAATACTTTTTTCGTCTTTCTTTTATTTTTAACGGGAAAGTAGGCTAAAAACGAGTTTTTTAAAGTAAGGACACACTTGTTATAAAAATCCAAATGATAATCCACAATTAACCATACTATAATCCATACATTCTCAGCGAAGTAAAAAGAAAGCATTACACCCGCTGCCACTCACGTGGAACGCAATGTTTTACTTTCAAAAGTAATTTTGTAAATCACCTCAAGGTAGCTTATTCGAGCTCTGAAGTAGCGAATCGTTAAAAATCAATTTATTGAACAAATAGAATTCCTTTAATTAATTTAAACAATGAATTGCTTTTTTGGGGGGTTTTAAATGAAATGCTAATTCTTCAAGATGTTGTCACACGCAAAGACATAGCTGCTGGGGATATCCATGTTAACGACATTCTGTTTATTTTAAAGTATTTTTAATTGAAAAGTGAGTAATTTTCCGGTTCAAAAAAGAATAATATTAAATCAAAGATATCAACTAAATTAAAACAAATTCTAGGAAGCTCGCTAAATTACTTTGAGACGTTGAAGGACACAAATTATCTCCTATTTTGAGAATCATTCGGAAATGCTTTGTACACAATTTTGTGTAAGATATTATGAGAAAAAAATTTAATGCTTTGTGGGGAGAAACTAAAATTCTAGTTTTCTACGCTGCAAAGCTTTCAGAATATTTTTGAGAACACTTTTCCGAACACTTACTTGGTTCAGCACGCACTTTTTGAACACGTTGTAGAAAACGTTAGAGACAATGGCGTACATAGCGCCCCACAGTGGTCCGAAACGGGGAAAAAGCGGAAAAAATCCCTTGAGTGTAGATCGCTCTCCTTGAGAAGTAGTGAAAATGTGACTTACGTTAGTCTGGCTTTGAAGTGCAGATTTTTTTTTTTTTTTTTTTTGGAATACGTCAAATTTGATGACCAATCTCTTTGATAAAAAGCAATTTGTCCCCGTTATACCACGACATGTTAATTTTTTAGTTTTTTTCGTTCACTATATTGGTGTTTGTAAATAGTGAGATTCAAACGAAAACATTTGCCGCGTCCACAGTCGCAGGTGGTCGCAGTTAAAATGTTTTTGTTTAGTTACAGAACGGTTCAAACAATTTGTCCATATAGCTTCAAGCTCACCGGAAGCCGCCTATAAAAGTATATGCCTCAATATATTTCATAATATTTTTTCGCAATTATTATTTTTTTTTTTTTCACTTCAGATAATTTTAAATTTTTATTGATTTTAATTATTATTTCTGGTGCAATATGCATCCTATAGGTGTGAAAGACCAATGTGACATGAATTTTTATAAATTCAAGTTCGGATTACTGAACGTATGAATTAAAACTGCTAGATAGAGTCACGTCCAAAATTTTTTAAAAAAGTAATTTTTCAACATTCTTGGCCTTTTTTCTGTAAAATGCATTTTTTTTTTTCCAAATAAATCTTATGGAGTATGTTACTACAACTCAATGGCTAAGTAATTAAAGCATTAAAATCTGTCTATGTTCAAACTTTGAAATACCTATTTTTTCCGCCCTCGAACCACTGTGGCCCCCGTTCGCGGTGCGGAACAGGCATGAGATTAATAATTTTCATGATGCCTTTTGTACTTTTAAAAGTATTTTGTAGTTTGTCCCTTCAAAAAAAAAAAAAAAAAAAATTAACCGCCAGGGGTTGAAACTGCACACCCTGCCCTCATTCATTGCAAACATGTGAGTAAAATATTTCTTGGTGTATTTTGTTACATAGTTTAAATGTTTTGTAGCCCGTCTTTTGTTTTAAATGAATTTGACTTTATGTATTGAAAAAAATAATTATTAAAAGATTTTTTTCGTGATAAAAAACCTCAAATTAGCATTTTTTACAGGATTAGTTATTGTTATTACAAAACAGGGACGGATACAAGGATACAAGGGAGGGGTGCTGGGAGCGATCGCCCTCCCCTCAAGGCGGATCTAGAAATGTTCCAAGGGAGGGGCGATTGTTTTTTTTTCTAGTTGCCCCCTTTTTTCCCCCCACGTATCATGGTTAACACATGTCTATTACAAATGTTTCTGTCTTCAATTTCGAAAAAATTCCAGATCAGAGCCTCGAATCCCAAACACTTCTCATAGTATCATCGAAGATCATCTAAAATTGCCTTTTTTGAACTTCAAAGTCTAAAAACTGCTGGAGAAGAGTCCCTCAAGGGAGGGGCGATCGCCCCATCGCCCCTCTCTTGTATCCGCCCCTGCCTCCCCTTGAGGGCTTTCTACCGGCAATTTTTCGATACTGAGGTTCAAAAAACGTAATTTTGGACGGGTTTTAATAATGTTGCGGAATGAGGTTTGGAACTCTCACCGGAAATGTTTCGGAATTGCAGTTCAAAACCTTTGTCATTATATTTTCTGACCAGTATACATTGTGAAAAGTAAGTAATAAAAATTAATCGCCTCTCCCTTGACAAGTTTCTAGATCAGCCCTTGTTACAAAAACCCATGAATATATGCTTAAGTATGACAAACCTGTTCATATATAAGCAGATATGGACAATCTAGATTAGTGAAAACCCCTTGTCTCCCCTCTCTTACCCACGATACTCATTGAAAATGAAAAGATAAATCTCTAAGGTGAACTTTTTACTAAATTGTTCGGATACCAGCCGCATCAGGTCATGAAGTAACAACAGTGAAGAGTGAATAACCTATCAATCGGGAATACCGCATCGAAACTAAAAGTTAGACGTATGTTATGAAAAGAAGGATAGTGGGTAAACCTGGTTCGAATAACACTCCCGCTCACAAAAAAAAAGATATAAAAAGCGGGATTCCCCCCCCCCCTCTCTCTCTGTTTCTTCCGTTTTCTCCCACCCCCTCCTCCTCCCTGAGCCGTTGTTTTAGTCGGGTGCCGCGCTGACCCACTTTAAGCCTCCCCTGAACTCGGTGTCTAAATTTGCCGCACCTCGAAATAGTGCTTTAAAGCGAGGGGAGCGAGCGAAAAGGGTTTCTTTCTCTTCCCCTCCGCCATCTTAGGAACGGGGGAAGGTCTTTACCTGGTGCGCGCTCTCTCCCAGTCGCGAATCCGAGATAAAAGTGATAGGGTGCGAGTCCATGGTGCGGTTACTTGGGGAGTGGAAGGGATGGTGCCCAACGAAGGAGTGCCGACAGGTATTTTTTTTTTGGTTTTGTTTGTTTGTACCACGTGCTCTGGTAAGCAGTTGCATGTTGCGCATGAGCCACTTGTATTTAATGGCATCTCCAATACAGTAACCCCTCATTATATCATGCTTATCGGGGGACAACAAAAAAGCGCGATATATCTGAAAACACAATATAACCGACGTCATTAAAAGTAATTATTCAATCAATATCCAAATTAATGACAAGTGCCTCAACTAAAATATTAGTTCAACATCATATTTGGACAATTCTTTTTCGTAAAAACAAAAGAAAATTATCTTGCCAATTTTTCTTCAAATGATAAAAATACACTGCAAAAAAATGAAGTGTTGTTTTTACAGTATAATACTGGCAGTCGAGGTTCCAATTTAAAACTGTAAAATGCACTGTAATAAACTGTGAAACCTACAATTTTACAGTTTCTTACTCTAAAGTTAGAAATTTTACAGTTTATTGACGAAAAATTTAGCTGTATTATTCTGTAAAAGGAACAGTGTTATACTGGCAGCAGAGGTTCCAGTTTGAAACTAAAATGCAAGGTAAACTGTAAAATTAGCAATTTTACAGTTTATTACCATAAAATTAGTTGTATTCTTACTGTAAAAACAACATTAATTTTTTACAGTGTAGTAAATATTAAATAAACAAAAAGCCCTCTCATTTTAGGGTTGAATATGAGTCGAAAGTTGAAGCTTAATTTGCAACAAATGTAGATGAAAAGAAAGCAAAAGCTATGTTTATGACAACAAGAAGTTCTGTCAAGAACTAAACGAGCCTACTTTCCCGTACATCGACATCGGCATTCTAGCATCTGATCATTATTCTCTTGATCATCTGAGACTAAACATTATGTCAAACATACCTTTTTAGCACTTAAAGCTGATTTCTAAAAGCAAAATATACCCCTCTCATCAGATGAAATAGAGACATAAAAAGTAAATAAACGAGTAAATAAATAAAGTTTTGTCGCACCTTTTAAAGAATGTAACTGTTATAGTTCTTCCGTAGAAAAATTCCTCAATCGTTTTCAAAAAAAAAAAAAAAAAATTAAAAGTACAAAGTACATCAAAACACATTTTATCAAAGAAAGGAAAAAAAACTCGTCCGTCGATAAAATGTCTCGATTTTCACTTTTAAACCGTTGCCAGTTGTTAAATATAAATAAAGAATAAAATGCCCTCGTTAATGAAACACTTTTGTTACCAAAAAAAATCGTCTGCCAAAAAAAAATAATAGTAATAAATAAAATAACACAAATGAATAAATAAACAAAAAATCGTCTGCACAGTCAGTCATTTTTTTCTGAGCCTGCATTTCCGCCATGTTTGTGGAGTCGGAGTCGGAATCAGAGTCCTCACAGAAGATTATTCAGAAAAGTACTTTACAAACATTATTTATCAAAACCATTTTTTTACAAAGTTAGTTTGAAGGAAATCCGACTTTAAGTTCCAGGATCAACATTCAACTTAAATTCCCCGTAGGCGCTAATGTTAAATTTTTTTCTGAACGGTTCAATATTGAACGAAAAATGGTTCAAACCAAAAAGCGAAATAAGGGAATGAACCTCTCCGAGATCTTTCAAACAAAAAAAGGTTATTCCATTCGGATGGTTCACTCAGAAGTTATTAGGTGGGGAAAGGTTGCTTGAACGGTTCAATGTTGAACGAAAAAATGTTCAAATTGAAAATTTAAATACTGTAATGAAGTATCCTTGCTGAGATCCTTCGAACAAAAAAAAGTTTATTTAAATCGGACTGTTCACTCAAAAATTATTAGGGGTGACAGCTTGCTTGAGCGGTTCAATGTTGAACGAAAAATTGTTCAAATCGGAAATGTAAATACGGGAATGAAGTATCCTTGATAAGATCTTTCGAACAAAAAAAAGTTTGTTGAAATCGGACTGTTCACTCAAAAGTTAGCATCGCGGGACAGGTTGTTTGAACGGTTCAAAGTTGAACCAAAAATTGTTCAAATCGAAAAATCAAATATGGGAATGAGCTGTACTCGCCGAAATCTTTCCAACAAAAAAAAGTTTGTTCAAATCGGAATGTTCATTCAAAAGTTATTAGGGGGGAAATGTTGCTTGAACGGTTCAATGTTGAACCAAAATTGTTCAAATCGAAAAATCAAATATGGGAATGAGTTGTAATCGCCGAGATCTATCCAACAAAAAAAAAAAAAAAAAATTCAAATCGGAATGTTCATTCAAAAGTTATTAGGGGGGAAAGGTTGCTTGAACGGTTCAATGTTGAACGAAAAATTGTTCAAATCGAAAATGTAGATACGGGAATGAAGTATCCTTGAAAAGATCTTTCGAACAAAAAAAAGTTTGTTCAAATCGGACTGTTAACTAAAAAGTTAGCATCGCGAGACAGGTTGTTTGAACGGCTCAAAGTTGAACCAAAAATTGTTCAAATCGAAAAATCAAATATGGGAATGAGCTGTACTCGCCGAGATCTTTCCAACAAAAAAAAGTTTGTCCAAATCGGAATATTCATTCAAAAGTTATTAGGGGGGGGGGGACAGACAGACAGACCGACCGACAGACCGGCAGACCGACACACAAATTCCCCATCTCAATACCCTACTTTCAAATTTTTAATTTTTCGATATTCATTTTACCTTTTTATTTTTTTAACTTGGCGATTTTTTTTTAACTTTGCGATATTTTTTGACTTGGCGATATTTTTTAGATGCATTAAGCCAATTTTAATACTTTTTTCGTCTTTCTTTTATTTTTAACGGGAAAGTAGGCTAAAAAAGAAAATACTTCCTCTACGAAATGTATTTTTTTTTTTCTCTTTGAAGCAATATACATTTTTAATATAATTTTTCTTTAGAGACAGAGAAAAAGAGAGATAAATCTGAATGAGCAATAAAACGAGAAGCGATGTAACGAGGGATTACTGTATTTGATTATATTAGTGCAGTCGGATTTAATCTTAGACCCGACCTAAAGACTCTCCTAAAAAGACAAACCATGAAGAAAGTTATACTAAAATGTGAGTTGTTTGTTATGGTGCGTAAAGGAAAGAAAGTGCATAAGGAAATCGGAACTGCGGCATTCAACATCAAAACAGACATATTTTTATGTTTCGTATTTCTCTTAGGCAATTTGCCTCCCAAGTGTGCCTTATAGGTTGTGGGCAATAACCGAAAAGGTGTACGGTTGCAACTCTTCAGCACTTTCTTCGATTGTAGTATTCAAGTGATACATATGCGTCTACTCTGGAAGTTCTAAATCATGGGGTCCAGTTTGAATTGAACGTAGTTTCACCTAAACAAAAATTTCTTTGACTATGGCAGATAATTGTTTTGTGGTTAGCAAGGAGTTGTTTTATCGATGCACATAGTTGAGAGCTTTAAAATTAAAGAAATCTAAAGAAAACATTGATGTTTGTAACATTTTGCACCGATAAAGTAGGTTTTTTGTAGCTTCAAAACCCGTGTCTTTAACAATTCAAAAATTTCAACTTTTTTTATCATGTTGATCATTTAACCCATTTATGTCCAAGTTTTTTTAACAATTTTTTTTCAATTTTTATCTGCTTAAAACTCTTACCTGGAATGGTTTACATACATTTTAGGCTTGAAATAGTTCGCCGTTGCCATATTAAGTTATTTAACGTCCTGTTTATGGGATATTTTGCTGATATGTGAGCAAAATACGACCTTACTTGACTTTACTTGTGCAAAGTAACATTACAGAAGGCATCTCTGATCAATTTTAAGCAAATCATTTTAAAATAGTTTAATTTTATGAAAAAAAGTTCGCAAAAAAAACTTACTTTCTGTGGCTACCCATGCTGGATCGTTGCTTGACTGATTTGTCTGAAAATAGCTATCAATAAATAAACTCTGATGTCTAAATAGTGGCTCTAACTGGTTCTCTCAAGAAGAAGGACCATTTAACTTGTGAAAAACAGCTTTAGTAAAATGACGTACCCATTACAGGTTTTTGTATGCAGTAAATACAAGCGTCCCATTTTTAGGCTACTGGGCATAAATGGGTTAATTATTATTTTTCAAAGATAAGCCATGTCATTCTCACCTGAGAAGGTTTGTATAGGGGAAGGGGGGAGGGGGAGGAGCAAAATATATGCACTCTTAGCTGTTTTTGAAATTTTAGTTGGTTTCAAATTTGCTTTCTACCTTCCTGAAAAATACTGGTTTGGGGCTCGATGAAGCGTGGCTTAAAATTGAGATTGTCTGAATTTTTAGAATAAGAAACCGTTTTTTTTAATTTGAAGTTTTATTTCGCGGGTAGAGTTTTCTCTTTTAATAAATCGTAATAAATTTAATTAGTTTTAACTCTAGTTTAATCTCTAACTCTTTCATATAATTTTTATAGTTTATCTTTTTTTTTTAAAGAAATTCTACCCTTACTCTGGGCCACGCGTTTTTTGACGCAGTTGCAAAAAAAAAAAAAAAAAAGCTGCCTGACTTACTGATTTACTCAACTTAATTAAACCCATCTTGACACAATGTGCTTCTGAACAATTCTTTCTGCCTTGTGCGTTGACTTACTCTAAATTAATATAAGGATGTACTGCTTCGCACCCAAATGACTCTTTCTTTTGTTGATGAAAACCACAAGTTCAATAAAAACCTGCTGTCCACAGTAAGTTAATGGGTTGAAAGAGTTGTTAAGCACTTGAAGATAAAAAGAACCGAAGCAAAGTATTTTGATGGAAAGGTCGTAATTCAAGTCCCTGACTGCAACTCCGTTACTTGGTTTCTCGTCGTTTCCTTTGCTACCAAACATACCAGCCCAAAGTAAATAAAGGGTTTTGAGCACTAAACTTCACTATCTCAGAAAGCATCAAAAGCGAGCTACCAATTGATCTGATTATCTTAGTTTTGTAAATCATTTGAGTACATTAGTAAGTAATTAGTGAAGTAGGAACCGAAAGTTTGTTCCCTGTTATAAGTTAAATGAAGAAAACCTACTCGCTGCGACTAACCTAAAGTTTTTCTTTGTTATCTTAAATATGTTTGGAATTTAAAAATACGAATAGCATAAGTTCAATATAGTTCAATGTGCAAGTGCCGTATGTGCATATGTGTGTTTTATAAGAATCATGTAAGTAAATGGGAAATTTTAATTGACTTCCCATGTTTCTAAAAAACGTTGTCAATTTGGATTTGTTTTCAAACGTATAAATTATGATAACAATTAACTTATTAACTATAAAAAAAGAAAAAGAAAAAAAGAAAGAAAGCAAGAAGGCAAGTGATAAATAAGAAGTCTTAAAACATTTAATAGGAAGTGTGGAATCCAAGCATGGAGATACGATGATATGTAACTGAAATTTTTAAAACGCGCACTTGAAGCTAGTCCTCACCGTGAAACAAACATAACTAAAAAAAAAATGTTTACGTTATTTTTGTGCGCAGAAAACAATCGAGGCAGAATTAATGATTGACGCAAATCGAATTAAAAAAAAATAATAATAAATAAATAAAACGAAAAATGCTGCACTCATTTTACCCGTCTCATTAAACATGACATAAATCAAAACCCTACTCAGAATGGTTTTAGTACTCGTGTTGTTTACATCCGACTAATACAAATCATTTTTCTTTCTTTCTCTCCCCCCCCCCCCCACCTCACCTCTTATGAGCACAGGTGAATAACGTTCTCCTCTTTTTTTTTTTTTTTATCTTGATCACGCCACTAAAAAAAAAAAAAAAACCCTCTACCAGCAGTAGCTAGCTTTCCGTCCAACGCAGCACGCACAAGGGAATTTAAAAGTGGAAGGTAAAGTAGAAAGAAACAAAGGAAGAGGGTTCGTGACTGCAGTATATAGGATTAATAGGCATGCTTTTGTACAGGTGGTCCTTCCATTTAGAGATGCAAAAATGGCCACTGGACCCAGAATTCAAAGTGTTTAGGTGCGTTTAAATCCATGCACAAGAGGATCCTAAAGTCCGCAACTCCACGGACCCACTCTTGAAAATTAATAATTTTGCAGATCCCCTCCCCCCCCCTTCGCGTACAAAAGAAAAAATAACAAAAATCTTGATGTTATATATTTAATTTTGTTACTCTAATATGGTTTTACGTTTTCCCCCCATCTTTTCTTTTTTTTTAGTTTATTTATTCATCGTTCTGTATACTTTTCAGTTTTCATTACTGAACATTATTATTTTAAGACATGGGAGTAAAAACCTGTTCGAAACTCAATTAGGTGTGATATATGTGTTAAAATCAAGGGTTCTGGGGGGGGGGGGGTGCCCTTTGCATGTACGTAAGCAAGAACTTTTTTTATTCGCTATAAATGTTCTTTCGTTTTAAATGAAAATACTATAACTCGTCCTTCAATTACAATTACTTTTCACGTGTTAACAGGGTAGCATCCTGGCATGAGCTGGCGGACTCCCCGGGGTCCGCGGAACACACTTTTGAAAACTCAGCGCATAATAATGCCACCAAATAACAAATTTTTCGAGATTTGAAAAATTTCCTTCATGTCACTATTTCAATTATGCAGTTTTCCTATAACTCTGCCTTTTTTGTACAAATTCATGCATAGTTATATCCTCCTCCGAACAGTTTCGCCTTTGAAAAGTACCAACTTTAAAAATATGCATCAGACTTTTAAGGTCTTCTTCAGTCTCTTTATTGTATTCGGTTTTTAATTTTGCACGATTCTTGAACCACTTACTGTTTTCTTTCGGCACTTTTTTCAATAGCTTCCAAAGATTTGATAATAACGAACAACAAAGTTTAATTTTAATAATATTACCAGCTGCGTGGCCCGGCGTTGCACGGGCTTTAATGTAGTGAAGGCAGTTTGAGAATCTACTCGCCGCCAAGGCGGCTCGCCTTTAAAGTAGCGAGAAAAGTTACAACAAACTACTCGCCACCAAGGCGGCTCGCCTTTAAAGTAATGAGGAAAGTGGAAAAAGTCTACTCGTCGCCAAGACGGCTTACCCTTAAAGTACCAAGGAAAGTTTCGATAAACTATTCCCCGCTAAAGCGGCTCGCAAAAAAGCTTTCCTGCATCAAAAAGTCTATAGAAATATTTGCACATGCTTCCTCAGAAATAAAGACGATGTACTTAGCACTCTCCTTAAGTAACAAATAAAATTCCTTACCAAAAACAATTATTTCCAAACCACTTTCTTCCTGTAAAATTAATTGCAAAATTCTAAACGAAAAAGTTGTTTTAATATTTGGATCGCAGCCAAAAAAGGCCCTTCTAAGAAAATGCAATTGCAATTTTATTTAAAAACACATTTTCAAAATGGTACCAGAGAAAAAATATAAGTCATTAATTAGAATAAAAACAATTGTTTGAACTTTGTTGTAACACGTATTCAAAATGACAACTGAAAAAAATAACACTCTTTAATTTTAAATAGTTCAATAATTTAATTAGTGTTTTAATTTAAAACAGCAACGGAAAGAAATAAATGTCTTGGAATTTTAAATAGTTCAATAATTTAATTAACGTTTTAATTCAAAATGGCAACGGTAAGAAATAAATGTCTTGGAATTTTAAACAGTTCAATAATTTAATTAACGTTTTTATTCAAAATGGCAACTGTAAGAAATAAATGTCTTGGATATTTAAATAGTTCAATAATTAAATAAACGTTTTAATTTAAAATGGCAACAGCAAGAAAAAAATGTCTTTGAATTTTAAATAGTTCAATAATTTAATTAACGTTTTAATTCTAAATGGCAACAGTAAGAAATAAATGTCTTGGAATTTCGAAAAGTGCAAGAAATTTAATTAAAGTTTTAATTCAAAATGGCAACGGAAAGAAATAAATGTCTTGGAATTTTAAATAGGGCAAAAATTTTAATTACGCTTTCATTAATATCTCAGGTAATTAACGTCGTACAATTATGCGGTTAGTCTTATTGAGGAGTTCAAGCTTCAGACGGCAACAGAAACCGCGATTAAATAAACTTTAGTGTGTTAATGAAACTCTTTACTAAATTTCAATCTCGTTACGACTTGTTACCAGACGCAATGACGCCCTCTCTTATTATCCAGTCAATACCCGCTGGAGTTTTTTTTTTTTTTTTTTTAACAATGTAAGTATCTTTACCGAATTTATTACCATGCTTGAAAAATGTGTCATTTTCATGAGACGGATGCAAGTGAACTTCATTGTTGTTGATGTCTTGTGCCAGCTAAGCTGGAAATTTGGGGCGCGCTGTTTCACCTTTCCAATCTACTTATATTAAAAACTGAGTATCTTTCTATCTATGTCACGCTTCTTTCTCCTGAACGCCACTGAACTGAAAGTCGAACCAGGTATCGATAGATAGGTAATTTTTCAGGCTTCATTAGTTTCAATTTATATAATAATACGATTTTAATTAGCGAAGATATCAATTAATAAGTAGTCAAATTTAAAGCGATTAAGCCTAATAAATGATTAAATATGAAATCCATTGTTGAAACGTGGTCGCTATGAAACAGTGATAACAATGATAATGAGAATTTTGAATAAAGGCTTAACTAAATCAAACACGAAACTCATAAGCGGGCCACTTACATAGTATTTTTATCGCTAGCTACTTGTAATATTTTGAAACATTCATTTGTTGAAAAGCCATCTACTTATATTAAAAACTCAGTATCTATGTCTGCTTTTTCTTTTGAGCGAGCTGAACTTACTGAAACTTTCCTCACTATCTTGAAGGCGCGAAGCATCTCAATAATTCGAATGATTTTTTTACATAGGAAAAAAGTAAAGGCGTGAAGTGACTGTTAGCGAGCCGCCTTGGCGGTTAGTAGTTTCTTGAAATTTTCCTCACTACTTTCAGGGCACGAAGTGCCCGTGCAACGCCGGGCCACGTGCGTGGTATGTCTTGAAATCGAATGAACATTAAATTATATCAAATAATATAAGTTCAGAATGAGGTAAAAGTTAGAGAAGAGGGACGTTATGCATCAACATGCCGCAGGTAGCTAATCTAGCTGCCCTGGCAGCTAGTTGTACTATAATTTGGTGTGAAGTCCGACTTCCATAGGACAACATGGACCCGTTTATAGTGTAGGCAAACATTCACAGCACAATTACACATTCAAACAAAGAAAGGGCAAGGACAGGAGAGTGAAAGCGAAGCCATGACCTAGCCGCTATTTGAACTCGGGACCTCCCCACCTGGGTCAGCCTTCTCTGACCACTAGACAAGATGGACGGCAGTGAATTTCTTCAATATTTCGAAAAAGATGTCTTTAAAGAAAATTACAAATATATATATATTTTTTTACTTTCAAGGACAGTAAAAAGAATGATTCTAGTAAAATTGGCTGTCGTATGGGCCATGCCTTTTTTTTGGAAATTCGGCTAATTGACACTGATTTATTATTATTATTATTTTTTAATGCATAAATGTTCCATTACACACATTCATCCTTCATTCAATCCCGAAAATAAATAGATATCATCAGAACCTGAAAGTGCCTAAAGGGTTCGAAACGGCTGTTTCTAATTTTCGCGTTTGACGGTGATTCGATGGGTACTTCTCGAAGAAAAGAAGCAGATTACCACACACGATTTTTGTTCTGTGTTCATCTCCCCTTTACCTCCAGCGTAATTCTTCGATGGCAGTTTTGCAACAAAACCTTCTAAGTGCTCGCTCGGGTCTTTGTGGCGGCACGTCTTTAGAGTCCATTGGAATGGCTTCTTCTCCGGGGCGAACGCAGTCCGTGGTTTGGTGCTATTCTTTGGGCTGATGACCATGGCGCGTAATTTACGGTTAGTGGCCGATTTCTTGGCGTCAGTCTTTACAATGCCCTCACAACACCTGAGCTATTGGCTCTCTGGCAACAACTTTGTAGTTGTAAATTGTACGCGTTTTACCCTTTTATAGTGACGCTAACGAGTTTTTTTTAAGTAGCGGTAGGTATCACAGGTGGTGGGGATTGTACAATATTATCTATTGCTGTTTTATTTCGTAGGAAATAAATGAATTGCAATTCAATGGCAGATCTAATATATGTAATTGCATGCTGATTTAGGTTACATGATTAAATATAAATCACTAAATAATCATTAAATATATTTCACTCGAAAACCGAAAATACTACTCAAAGATTTAGTTTTTTGTATATTTTTACGCTTTGTGCATTAAATAAAGATTGAGCACCGTTGAAAAAAGGGGAAAAGCAGTTTTAAATTTAAAAGTATTAAATTTGAACATCTTTTTATGTTTTAAAACTCAAAATGTCAAACATTCTACGGGAAATGCAAAAATTAAGAGGAGAGTGACAGAGAGACATCGTTTCTCTCCTTCCTATCTTCTATTTCATTTTTAGAAAGATAGTGTTTTTATGATCTTTAGTGTTTGCGTGCAATTGATTTCTCTAAACATTCCTCTAAAAATATCAAGGAGTATTTTTAACCTAAAAAACAACTCCAGCAATATCTGTTTCTGAAACGCACACTTATAGTTAAGGTCATTTGGAGAAAAGTTTGTATTAAAATAGTAGATGGTTTCCAGTTTTACACAAAAATTCTTACCTGAAATTAAGCATTTTACATGCAAACTCGTCAAGAAATTGATTTTAAAAAATACATAATTTCAGTCGATCTCTGCATTTGACTTACTGCGAAAAAAAAAAAAAAAAAAAGAAACGCTATTTTTCACAAAAAACTTGGTGCAATCAGTCAATTATTTGTTTATGGAAATGCCAAACCTTCCTTTTAATACTTTGTCAAACTTAAGTAAGACATCATTTTAAAGATTTTTGTACCACTATCAGCGGAAAATAAACAAATAAGTCACATTTTCACTGATTCCATAGATAATGACTTGAAGTATTTTCACGACTTTCTTCGAAAAATAAAGAGACAATTGCCAATTTGGTTGTTTTATTAATAAAAAATAAAAAAGAAAGAAAGATAGAAAAACAGATTCATTCTGAAGAAAATAAATACCTTTGTGCGAAAGATGTAAAGTTTAAATTCAACGTTAAAAATGCACAAATATGCAGCTGCATATTTGTACATTTTTAACGTTGAATTTAAACTTTACAGATTCATTCTGTTTTTTTTTTTTTTTTTTTTTTGTTACACATTGCTTCAAAGCATAGCAGCTCGAAATGTAGACTCACTGGCTCAGTTGGTTAGTAACGTGAAAGTTGTGAGTTCGAACCCCAACCCCAACTCCCAAAATATATCGCTTTAGTGACCTATTTTCTTCAGCAGAAATTTGATCTACTCGAAGGTCATGATATCGATCCTCCTATAGGCCAGAAAATTTTGTTTTTGAATGACTAATTTTCCTCAGCTGAATTCCGGTCTTATCTCACCTCAAAGTTAATCTTAACTCATTGGGGCAGGATTCAAAACCACAGTTGAATTGTTGCATTGAAATCAGAAACAAAAAAATCTTTTAAACATGTTATTTCTAAAAAGTGTTTTTCCGGATACCCGCCATAATTTTCTCAATACATCATCAAATTTAAAAAATAAGACATAATTTTAAAAATTTTTTGTACCGCTATCAGCGGAAAATAAACAAATATGTTGCATTTTCACTGATTTTATAGATAATGACTTGAAGTATAACAT
This sequence comes from Uloborus plumipes, assembly GCA_038373865.1. Classification (NCBI taxonomy): domain Eukaryota; kingdom Metazoa; phylum Arthropoda; class Arachnida; order Araneae; family Uloboridae; genus Uloborus; species Uloborus plumipes. The sequence goes on along the minus strand of JAXGGA010010368.1, from coordinate 22,751 downwards.
CCGATGAAAATTTTGATATTTTTACTCTAAAAATACAAGTTATAAAAAAATAATGTTTTAACAAAGTGTTCTGTCTATTTTGTCACTGCTAGTAAACTATAATACAAATTAGACAATTTATATAAAAGTTATTTTATACTTCATAAAAGCTTTTGCTTATAAATGGAAAAAACCCACTAGAATTTGCGATTTTTTTTTTTTTTCGGAAATTTTAATTGACCCGCAGGTCCAAAGGCTGTATCTAACAGCCGGCTCCTGTGGAAAATCTTATCTAAAAGAGACACCGCCAAAAAGGTCAAAAAGCCTAACTGGTTTCCCGCAAAAAGGCTTGAAGGGGAAAACAAATATAGCAAGTGGCTATTGTGTGAGGATGGAGATGCAGAAGAAAATAGTTAAGAAAACAAATAAAAGCTGATTACTGCCATTCTGGCGATTGAATCACACAAGTGTCCTATTATTCTCAACTTTGCGGAGTCAGTTGCTAATCGGCTGTTTACAAAGAACTTTCTGGTAAAGGCTTTCCAGGAAATTTAACAATTCAAGGGAGGGAGGTTTTAACTCTTCTTGGCCCTTCCAGCGGTCATGGCGGTTCCAGAAGAAAACAAGGATTTTTCCTGAGGGTGTGGAGAGTGCTTTTGTTGGGGGATGCGCCTTCTTACCAGTCCACTCCCTCCTCCACCCTCCCCCTTTGGAGTTATGTGGGTTGAGGACCTGGGCGAGTGGGTTTTTTAGTTTGTCACGTAAGCAGTCGCAACAGGTTCTCTGTGTGTGTTCTTGGCAGTGGTGGTGGTGTACAGTAACGATTGCATAAGATTTGGATTTACTTTTTGGTTTTCTTTTGGAGATTTCTGGGAAAGAGGTGGACATTAAGACATCAGGTGAGGCTTTTTTGGATTTCTCTTGGGAGACAGACGACCCCACACCCCTCAAATACTTTCCGCTCAAACGTATCAAAACTCAAATTCAATAGATTGCAGAGAGTTTGGGCTTGATCTTGATTAAAACTTGCATTTTGATAAGCTAAAAAAAAATTAAGGAAAAAAGCTTTAAAATATTAAATAATTATTTCTAACTACCCTTAAGGCAATTATTGTCCCATTCTCAAGTAAAATAAAGTAAGTTTACTGCTTTAATTTAGGTCTTTCTCTGTTATATACGTAAATAGTTAAAAGAATATTTTTCAAATGACCTAGATCATGTTTCATTAAGCATTATTTTTAGTTATTTTTAGCCCCCGACACAAAAAAGGAAGTTGGTTATGAGTATGACGTGTGTATATTTCTGTGTCTGTCTATAGCATGGTAATAAATTCACGATATTAAACCGATTTTGGAAATTCTTTCTTTGTTCGAAAGGTGACTGAAGAAAATTTAACGATTAAAAATTTGTATGCTGTCATAAACTATTTGTTAGCAAATTAAATACATATAACTGATTGTATCGAAAGTTCTTAACCCTTTATGTCCCAAATTAATTTAGCAAATTTTGAAAATCAGTAAGGTCTAAGGCCCCCTACACCTTAGGGCCTCTAAGAAATCTTTCCGATTGCAGGTCTGTCAGCCTCTCAGCGAAGTACAAGGAGTGGTACTTAAAAGCTTCAGCATGATTCCAGCCATCTAGGATTCATAATATTAAATTAATATAAGCGGGACTTCTGAGTCTCGTCGGGGCAGAAAGGGTTAAAAGGATTTCCTATTTTTCCACTCGATTCTGCTTTTGCGATTGAGAAAACTTCGTAGTTGTGATTATATTTCCTTTTCTGTGTTTTCCAATGTGATTTAGAAAAATAAATATAAATGATGTAAACTTCGGATTACCCGCGGAATAGGGCGGATAGTCCGAAAAATAGGTAAAGAATGATACTAGTGCAGTGGTTGGAAAAACTACATTTTTTTTTGTAGCGAACTACAACTACAACTACTATGTTATAAATGTTCGAAGGAATATAAAATTTATGATGCCAAATAAACCAATGACATCGAACAGATAGAATGTATTCCGTCGAAATGATGTATCTAAGATCAGCTCACATTTTTATGGATCTTATTTCTCATTGCATCCGCTGCTGTACTCGTGCAAGATTTCCACCAGTCAGAGTCAATTAAACCTTGCTTTTTTCCATCGTTCTCTTTAAAAAAAAAAAAAAATTTATTTATTTATTTATTTATTTAATTTAAAAGTAGTTTCAAGAAATCGCTACAAACTACTATTTTTCTGTATCGCGCTACTCGCTACTCTACTTTTTTTAAAAAGTAGTGCGCTACACTACAAACTACTAAAAAATGTAGCTACTACAGTAGTTTCGCTACTTGTAGCGCTCTACTTCCGACCACTGTACTAGTGTACGCAATAGCCAAAAAAAAGTCAATAACACAACATATTCACTTAAATTATAGCTTAAAATGATGACATTGAATGTAAAACATCTCTTTCAAAGCTAAAAACGATTCAGAACGCACCCGCATTTTCTGCATTTCCTAAATCATCACCGTAAAAAAGATGCTTAAATAGGTATATTTAAGCATCGTATTTAATCGCAGGAGATTAAACGGCCTCAGGCCCCTAGTTTAGATAAAAATAATAATATGTTTACATACAGGTGAATGTATTTTATTTAAAAAACGGAATCAGGATTTGATTTGCATGGGGATTCACCGGTGTTAAGCTCCTGAAATTCTTTTCGATTGTATCTGATTTTTTGCACCTTTGACGGAATTCATGTCTCCTTTACGTGAAAATTTATTTTGAGCAATCTAGGGTTCCCGCACATCTTATACTAAAAGTTGAGCTCAGTAGATTATGTATTGACATATTGTTCCTGAAAACATGCAAATTGACGGCAGAAAGAAACGACACTATTTAAGAAATATGTACAGTTCAGCCAGCTTAATGGAATAGCGATTTTGCCACGAAAAAATATTCTAATAAGCGGAATATTCCGTTATCCGGGGTGAAAATAATGCATTACAACGGTTTGGTACATTGAAAATATATTATATTAAGTGGGATATTCTATTAACCGAGACAAAAATAAGCCAAAATTTATCAAATAACCAAAAGTCAATCTCTAATAAGTCCAATACCAACTAGTTTCAAAATTTCATTTGGCATTTAATTAACAATTAATTATGTAATTAATTGATATTATTTTGTAGGGGAGCAGTAAATATTTCAGATTCAGTTGCAATTTCTTTTTTTTTCTCGGAAATAAAAATTGGTTTTGCGTACAAACGATATTATCAGTAATATAGACATATCATTCATTAAGAAACAATTTCGAACTTTAAGTGTACACTATTCATTTAAACTACAAAAACCAACCTGCACATATAACATGCATTGAGGTTGATAATAGGGGTTCTCTCATCCACTAAGGGCTGGTGCATTTTTTTTTAAACTTCAATTTCTTAAAATACCTGACTTATAATTGTAAAAGTTCTCTCAATCAAAAAAGAAAAAAAAAAGTATTATTTAAAAAGTTTTACTCTTATGTGCCAAATGCTTGTTTTTAACGATGGTCTGCGTTGGAACCAGGGCCGAACTTAGCTCTTTGCCGCCCCTAGGCAGACTTAAATCTTTGCCGCCCTCCTCCTCACACACACACACACATATATATATATATATATAAGATGATTGGAATCTCTACGGAAGCTTTAAATCTGTAAGAGGCTTGGAGAAATTATGTTATTATTTTTTGTTCCTTTCAAAAACTTGGTGAATTAAAATACTTTTTGTTTTCAACAATTATTTTCTGCGTTTCAGTATTAAGGGTCTAAATATTATTGAGGGTCACCTATTTTAAACATTTTCATGAGGCAAAGATAAAGGTTACAAGTTAAAATTCACAAAGACAAGAGTTCGGTTCATTTTTTCGTTTACAAAAGTATTGGACATAAAAACGTTTTTTATAATGAAAAAAATATTCAATGTAAGCAAAACATCTTTAAAGATTAACGCTAAGCCAGAATGTAGGTTGTTAATGCTTTTTTAATTAACATTCAAATGCAATACATAAATTGTAACAATCCAATTCTTGCGTTTTGAAACGAAACTTATAATGAAAAAAAAAAAAAAAACAATACATATTGAAATTCAACAAATATTTTAAAGTGGGCAAAGTAAAAATAATTGAACTGTGATCTACATGATGATGGCTTGCGTGAGAAAGTCAGTCTGCATTGATTCAAAGCAAATGTAATATTTTTCACTTTCATCGTTAAGTATTTGCAAAGAAAAATAATTTAAAGATTTTCGCATTTTTTCAGTGTTTTAATAATGGTTATTTTACTGTTTAATGACTTTACACTTACTTAATTCGATCTCCGAGCCTTCTTTCGAGCAAAATTCTCTATGATGGTACTGTAGTCAATTTTTGATGCAATTTGAGATTCTATGCACAAAAATGACAGAGCGTTCAGTTTGTTATTGCTCATTGTATTTCTTAAATAATTTTTTACTCGTTTTAAACACGAGAAACTTCTTTCGCCTGAGCAGTTAGTGGCGGGAAGACTAAGGCAAATCCGCAAAGCGATGTCAACGTTTGGGTATACTTCTTTGTGGGAGTGAGTTCTTAGGTGCTTTAAAATCCCTGTTAATGACTTGTTTTCAAAATCTTGAACTGTTGTAAGACAGTATGCCTGAAAGTGACAGCACTCGTCAACAAAGTCATTGCCTAAATCATTTGGATATTTCTGAATAAGATTTTTAGCTTTTGTCTTCAATACATTTTCTTCTATTCCTTTAGATTTTGTGATTTCGTGAAGAAAATTAAAATTTTCTTCGTATTCAGTATATGCTTCATACCTTCTTTTAAATTCTGAAACGAACTGATCAATGATGACTAAGAATGTATTAATTCTACTTTTCCCTGAGGTTCTATTCTTCCTGATGAGCTCCAGAGGAATCTTCTCCTGCCTTCTCTGAGTAAGCAATTCTGAATCGCTTTCTTCTTATTTTAAGATGCCTTACTATTTATTTATAATTTGGGTTCTAAAAACCATTGGCAAACATCGCTTCTTAGCGCTCCAGAAAACCGGGAAATTCAGTTATCCGGGATAGCGATGGTCCCGAACATCCCGGATAATTGGTTCTCTACGGTACTTCGTCGCTGCCGTAAGCTAAAAATTAAGCTGAGTACCGGAAGTCCGCCACATTGGATTCTCTGTGGCTTCGGCGATTTCGGTCCATTCCGATAATTTGGAATCATCGTCGCTGTATCGGAGGGAAAAAAATAATAATAAAAAAAAGATTGAAGTAAAATTTGCCGCCCCTAAAAATTTGCCGCCCTAGGCAGCTGCCTACTTTGCCTATTGGGAAATTCGGGCCTGGTTGGAACCAGAAAAAGATTAGTTTAACAAGAAGTTCTGTCAAGAACTAAACCAGCCTACTTTCCCGTACATGGTCATCGGCATTCTAGCATCTGATCATTGTTCTCTTAATTATCTGAGACTAAAAATTATGTCAAACATACCTTTTTAGCACTTAAAGCTGATTTCTAAAAGCAAAATATACCCCTCTCATCAGATGAAATAGACTCATAAAAAGTAAATAAATGAATAAATAAAGTTTTGTCGCACCTTTTAAAGAATGTAACTGTTACAGTTCTTCCGTAGAAAAATTCCTCAATTATTTTCAAAAAAAATTAAAAGTACAAAGTACATCAAAACACATTTTATCAAAGAAAGGAAAAAAAAAAGAAAAAAAAAACTCGTCCGTTGATAAAATGTCTCGAATTTCACTTTTAATCCGTTGCCAGTTGTTAAATACAAACAAAGAATAAAACACCCTTGTGAATGAAACATTTTTATTACAAAAAAAATCGTCTGCCAAAAATAATAATAATAATAAATAAATAAAATAAAACAAATGAATAAATAAACAAAAAATCGTCTGCACAGTCAGTCATTTTTTTCTGAGCCTGCATTTCCGCCATGTTTGCGGAGTCGAGTCGGAATCAGAGTCCTCACAGAAGATTACTCAGAAAAGTACTTTGCAAACATAATTTATCAAAACCATTTTCTTACAAAGTTAGTTTGAAGGAAATCCGACTTTAAGTTCAGGATCAACATTCAACTTAAATTCCCCGTAGGTGCTAATGTTAAATTTTTTTTCTGAAAGCATCGTGGGACGGGTTGTTTGAACGGTTCAAAGTTGAACTAAAAATTGTTCAAATCGAAAAATCAAATATGGGAATGAGCTGTACTCTCCGAGATCTTTCCAACAAAAAAAAAAGTTTATTCCATTCGGATGGTTCACTCAGAAGTTATTAGGTGGGGAAAGGTTGCTTGAACGGTTCAATGTTGAACGAAAAAATGTTCAAATTGAAAATTCAAATACGGTAATGAAGTATCCTTGCTGAGATCCTTCGAACAAAAAAAAAAGTTTATTTAAATCGGACTGTTCACTCAAAAGTTATTAGGGGTGACAGCTTGCTTGAGCGGTTCAATGTTGAACAAAAAATTGTTCAAATCGGAAATGTAAATACGGGAATGAAGTATCCTTGATAAGACCTTTCGAACAAAAAAAAGTTTACTCAAATCGGACTGTTCACTCAAAAGTTAGCATCGCGGGACAGGTTGTTTGAACGGTTCAAAGTTGAACCAAAAATTGTTCAAATCGAAAAATCAAATACGGGAATGAGCTGTACTCGCCGAGATCTTTCCAACAAAAAAAAATTTGTCCAAATCGGAATGTTCGTTCAAAAGTTATTAGGGGGGGGACAGACAGACCGACAGACCGACCGACAGACAGACACACAAATTCCCCATCTCAATACCCTACTTTCAAATTTTTAATTTTTCGATATTCATTTTACCTTTTTATTTTTTTAACTTGGCGATATTTTTTGGACTTGGCGATATTTTTTGGACTTGGCGATATTTTTTTTTCACTTGGCGATATTTTTTTTCACTTGGCGATATTTTTTGGACTTGGCGATATTTTTTTTAACTTGCGATATTTTTTGGACTTGGCGATATTTTTTTTTACTTGGCGATATTTTTTGGATTTGGCGATATTTTTTAGATGCATTAAGCTACTTTTAATACTTTTTTCGTCTTTCTTTTGTTTTTAACGGGAAAGTAGGCTAAAAATGAAATAGCATTTAAGTTTTCAACTAATGGGCAGCCTTGCACATAGGAATCTTTCTTAAGGTTTTTTTCTTCTTGAAATTAGTTTTTCTTTAAATTAGTTTACTCAGAAGAAGTGCTGCAGTCGGGGGGTAGGAGGGGGGATGAAGCAGAGCGCTGACCTCCAAAATATTTTCTTATTATGGTAAGGAAAAAAAAAAAAGTGCAATAAATAGTTTTCATCGGGAGGGGGGGGATGTCTGCGGAGCTCTTTCTTAAACATTAAAAAAAAAAAATGCATTCGAATTTCCTTTTTATTCCCGTTTTCAAAGAAAATTAATTAATTAAAAACTGAACGTGAAAATGAAAACAAAACATCTTAACAATTCTTAATTTCATAGTAGAAACCAGGCCTGCGGAGTTGGATTCTGAGTTGAACTGATTTTAGGGGTAAATAAGTCGGAATTGGGAGTCGAAGGCTTTAAAATTCTAAGAGTAGGAGTTGATCATTTTTCCTCCGATCCTGCGCTTGTATCACGGCTTTGGAATCGGAGTCGGAGTAGAGGGTTCTGAAATTCCTTGAAGTCCGTTTTTGGTCATTTTCTCACCGACCCCGCTGCGCTTGCATTCATTTCATTTTGATTCATTCATATTTCTGTTCCTCAGACCCAAAATGAAGTAAGTCTAAAAATTGCAATTTTCACTTTTTAGCTGCATTGTAAATAGAATCTTATTCCGCATCGATCCATAAGAACGTTATTCTAGAAAAGAAATTCCTTCACAATTATTTAGCAGCATTAAAAGAGCGCGAGTCCCCTCCCCCCTTTTCATGCATCTGACAATCGTTTTCGCCCACTACTGAAAAATGATGAAAATGGATTTACGTTAATCTGGTTCTGAGGTACAGATTTATCTCATTAATGTTAAAAAATTTCGAAGGATTCAAAAAATAGTCTTCGTGTAGCTAAATCAAAAAACATTTTCTATAATTCTTTATCGAGAGCTTTTTTCAAACAAAGTGTATTGAAGGAAATTCGCCTTCTTTAAGTTCGGGATCTATATTCGTTTTATACTTGTAGGCGTTTGTGTTAAGTTTTTATGAACTACTCAAATTGAACCAAAAATTGCTCAAATCAAAAAGTCAAATATGGGAGTGAGGTGTCCTCACCGAAATCTTTCTGGCAAAAGAAAAAAAGTTTGCTGGAATTGGACTGTTCCCTTAAAAGGTATTGGGGGGGGGGGGGGGGGGGAGGGGTGCAGACAGACCGACAGACAATCATTTTCTCTATCTCAAAACCCTTTTCTAATTTTTAATTTTTCGATATGTATTTGTTTATTATAGTTAACTTTGACATTTTTTTTTGAACTTAGCAATATGTTTACAATGTATTAAACCACCTTTCGTTTTCGTCTGTTTTCGTCTTTCTTATATTTTTACTGGGAAGAGGCTAAAAAGCATCGAAGAAACGTGAATTACGCCAACCAAGTAATATCGACAAGAAAGCTTAATTTACGTAAAAAAAAAAAAAAAAACTATTTTTGAACTATCTTTCTCGGAGCTGTATCGCATTCGCCGCCTTCCGAGCCCAGCAGCTACTTATGGAAGATTTATGACTCAACATTACGTTCGGCGCGTATCGAAACCTTTTCGTTCGGAGCGGGTTAAAAAAGCATTCTCCCTTTTCACAACAAGACAAACTGCGTTCCCGCGTTTTGTCCGTTGTGGAGTGACTTCTGTCCGCGCACCTAATTGGCGGGGAGTTAACGGCCGCCCATCGGACACGCTGTCCCGTATTGTGTCCCGCAAAAGATGGATGCGGTGTTATGTGACCGCGCGACGCCCCCTGTCCCGACACATAATACGCCCAGGGGTCGGAAGAGGTAACCAAAAGGCCACAAAGGGGTCACGATTAGGAGCCTTTCACGGGACCCTAAATAGATCGTGTCGCCTTTGTCCCGGAACACGCTGTTGACTCGCCAGAGAGGGTTAGGAGCCCTGTTGCACAAACATTTCCGTATTCGCCAATTGTCGTCGCCAAATAAATCTCTAGCGCCGGTCGTAAATTTCGAGGACCACTCTATATCTGCAAGGTCCGGCTTAGAGGCGTTAATCGGAGACCCAAGTGAAAAAAATCAGATGTAGACAGCACATTTCCTTGCTGAGACATTGAGAGAGTTTTTTTTTTTTTCGAGGCGTGAAAACACTTCCTCTCTTCTTTTGAAGGAGAGAAATTCCTTTTGGAGGAGTAAAACAAGCGAAAAGATAAAAAAAAAAACCATTCAAATGTAATATTTTTAAAATTCATAAAATAGTAAAAATTTTCCCAACGCTCCTGAGTGACTTTGCAAGATAGTGAATTGCCAATTAAGGATACGAAAAACTTAAAGTTATTTTACTCGACTTCTCAGCTTCCTCTCGCCGCCTTCGGGGGGCGGTAGTGCCCACCTTGACAGACATTGTTTCACAATACTAAATTTTATTCCAAATTCAAAATGTGAAAATGAACATGATTATATTTTTAAAACGTTTCAAAGCGAGAAACACTTGCAAGGGCCGTTATAAATATTTCTCATCTCTGTTTCCTTGTATGTCTATTGAATGACGTATGTTTTTAATAAATAAAAATATTTCCCTTGGAATTAAATAAACTGAAATCTCTTGCGATCCAAAACTTTTTTAATTGAGTACAAAAAGATAATAAAGAGGTACAGGGGGGGGGGGTTGTCTTTTAAACAGGCAAACGGGGTTTACTTTGGACAGAAGTTCAAGGGAGCTGAGTTACTACACATGCCAATTTCATCCAATTTTTAATGTTTTGAATGAAATTAACGCTGTTTAAGATTAAAAATAAATTGTAGAGGCTATAGTGTTCTTGCCCTTCTTTTGGTAGAAATTAAACCCTGGTTATCGCAACACTTGCTGTTCACTTGACTGCTAGAAATGCATTGACTGACGTCTTGAAGAAAATATGTTGACACGAAAAACTGCTCGATATAAACATTGGTTGCCATCTCCCGCAACACACATACATATATAAAGAAGAAGAAAATTTTACTTTTTGAAACATCCGATTTAATTCTGGACTGCACCGACAGGATTAACCTAAATAAGATAAATAAATGCAATTTGAAAAATAAAAGTAGGAAATTGGTTAAGCAAAAAACAAAAGTTGACCTATGCAAAAAATTGATAAAAATAGCATTAATAAAGCGCACAATTTGGAAATAATTGTATCCACCTCTTTCGAAGTCTCAGGGATTTTAATCCAGAAAACGTGAAGTCATTGATAAAAGAATTTGTCGGACGTACTTTCCTGCGTAATCATATTGCTTTGATGTAAATTTGAAATAACTAAGTAAAAAAGCTAAATAACGTTTACGAGGAACAAACAAATCAATTCAAAAGCAATTTTCTTAGCTCTAAACTTTATATTTTGTTAACATATACAGTTATTCAAATTTTGAAAATGACATAAATATATTTTTTCAAATCAATCCATAGCAATAACATTGCAACAATAAAACCAAAACAACATCGCCAAGACCCAAACCATCGCCAAGGTAGCCAGCCTCCAGCATCCCACCCTTTCATAACCTTCCTCTATCTCTCTTTCTTCTCCCAACTTTTGCAGATGTCATCACGTTTCTCCCCGTCTTCCCGCTCCGACTAACCTGCTCTATGGATGAATCCGCTCCTTTTGAGGTTACGTCCACCCACTCTGTTCGAAAAAGCGCGCGCACAAAGGATTGCGGGGAGCCCTTAAAAAAACAGGATGCAAAAAAGTATCCATCTGATGATCGGCGATAAATAACAAGTCGGATCGTTCGTTGGTGTGGGAAGAAGGGGGTGACGCGGTTCGGTTTGTGTGTTTACGTCGCCCGAGCTAATTCACTCTGCCGTAAATGATTCCAGATGTCGAGTTGGTTAGTTAGGGACGGTTTTTTTTTTTCTTTTTTTGGGATGCGAATTGTCAAGGGTCTGCCAGGCGGAAGCGAATTCTGCTTTTAGGACATGCTTAGATTCGACCAACAAACAGATGGGATTATACCTACAGTTGATGCTAATATCCACGAATTAAGATTAGAGGACAAAAGGTGAGTTTGAGGGAAAAAAGATGAAAATTATTTAAAGATCAATATTAGATGTCGCCACTCGCCACGTAGCTATTCAGTAAAAGGAGTGGTGGATAAAAATATCAGTAAAATCATTCGCCATTTCCTTAGCCACACCAGTGCTATCAATTGACATTCAATGGCTATCAATGACTATCAATGCCATTAATTAATCTTTTAAACTTTTATTTAAAGTAATAAGTTTTCTGTTTTAGTAACAATTTAAAAGGTAATTTGTCTTGAGTCCTTTTTTGTTTTTTGTTTATATATATTTACAATTTTAAAAAAAGTAAAAAAAAGTGAGAAATAAAAACAAAAATGGCCACCATGTCTAGTGGTCAGAGAAGTCTGACTCGGATGGAGTGGTCACGAGTTCTAATCCCGGCTAGGATATTATGTACTTTCTCTCTCCTGTTATTGTCCTTTCTGTGTGTGAAAGTGTTGTTATGCTGCGAGGCATAGTTGCCTACCTTATAAACGGGTCCTTATGGCATGTGTGTGCTGTGGAAGTCGGACTTCACACCAGATGACGGTATTATACAGTTGTGAAGCAGTGCACACGAAATTGCCAGCCTGGCTAGCACGGGACAACAGCAACACACACACATAAAAAAAAAAAAAAAGGAGGAGGAATGGCAGGCAGTAAATTTTATTCTACTTGGCACTGACGAGCGGAAAATTTTTCCAAGCTTGATTTCAAGAATTACTTCAGGACAGTGTTGACTTGGACTAAACCGACTATTAAAGGTCGAGACCAGCGGTAGCCATTTACCAGTGGCGACTAAAAATGTTTCCTTGCCCACTAAAAAATCTGATGTTGATCTCCAAATTGGCGACCTACTTTTTTTCCTAAAGAAAAAATTCAAAATACCGACGCATCGCTCCGATTATGAAAAGAAAATAGCCATTAGCATCGTCAATGGCGGCCAATGTTAACTTAGAGATAAAATTGGTCCGTCTGCTTTAATAAAAATCTAAATAAAAAATGAATAATTTTATTTTTTATAAAAGGATTACAAGTTTTATTTAAAACTTCTTACTTCTTTTTTTTTATACATAGTAATTTAGTTAAGAAGTGTGCAAGTACATAAGGTAAAATGACTATATTCAGAACAGAACGGAGTAGAATTATTGCTTTTTAACACTGATCAAAGTGGCTACCAAGAACGCCAAAGTGGCCACTAACTTTTTTGGGTTTACGGGCCACTGGCTACTATCAAATGTTTTTAGTCTCAAGCTTTACCGACTATGTTAGACAGGTCTTAGGGCAGATTTCTATCACGGGCTTAGATTGAGGCAGACAACGAAATCTAAAATAATTACATGAGAGCTGCCAAAATGGGAGAGGGTTGGGGGGTCATTGCTTCAAAATCCTGTCTTAGGGGAGGGCAGACCTTACATTAGGGCTGCGACATCGATATGATGTTTTTCCTAAAACATCGATGTTTTACCATCGATATTTGAGGGTCGATGTTTTCCCAACATCGATGTTTTGGGTTCGATGGTTTTTTTCGATGTCGATGTTTTATAATCCAGCCAAAAAAGCTTGATAAAAATATGCGATATGCAGACGTATTAAGAAGTTTTCATCCTTAATCAGAAGTTTCAGTATTAATCTCATTAGAAAACATTTTCTATGATTATTATCGATGTTTTGCTCTCGATGTTTCTAAAACATTTCTAATTTGCTTTCGCCATTTTTTTGAAATTTTGTTTATTTCATTATTATTCTTCATGTGAATGTTTTATATTTCAGCAAAAAAAAAAAAAAAAAAAAAAAAATCATCAAGATATGCTGCCAAAAGTTACATCATTAATCAGCCGTTACACTATCAACCTCGTTAGAAGACGTTCTTGATAGTTACCGTCGATGTTTTAAGGTCGATGTCTTTTAATAATCACTGTTTCGCGCGTTCGATGTTTTTTTTTTCCTTTCGATGTCTGTTTTACACTTCAGCAAAAAGCAATAAAAATATGCAATAAAAGAGATTCATCTTTAACAGTAGCAGTATCTATCGAATTGAAATAGTTTTTTACATCGTTGTTTTTGTTTTACTTTAGAAATTATTTTCAATAACGGTGTTATACATTTTAACAAAAAAAGTTTCATAAAAATATGAGGTGAATAAAAGTTATACAGTTAATCAACAGTTGCAGTATGTATCTCACTAAAAATGTTTCTATAATTGACATCGATATCATATGGTTTATGTTTTTCAGGGGACAAAAGCTAAATCTAATTGAGTGATATAAAGAGGCGCAATGTATTAGGGAGTTACTGTATTAGTGTACATTTAAATGTGTAAGAAATTTTTATAAAAAAAGATCGATGTTTTGAAACATCGATGTTTTTTGGTCGAAGTATCAAAACCATCGATGTCTTAATTTCGAAACATTGATGTTTTGCCCTCGATGTCGCACCCCTAGCCCAGTGGTCGGAAGTAGCGCGCTACAAGTAGCGAAACTACTGTAGTAGCTACATTTTTTAGTAGTTTGTAGTGTAGCGCACTACTTTTTAAAAAAAGTAGTGTAGTGAGTAGCGCGATACAAAAATGTTGTAGTTTGTAGCGATTTCATAAAACTACTTTGAAGAAAAAAAAAAAACAGAAAAAAAAAAAAAAAAAGATTCAATCGCGTCTGACTGGCGCATATCGTACACGATTTCCTTTGCGAAAGCAGTGAGAAAAATGAATCATATAAATTCGAGCTGACCTCAGGCATATCATTTTGACAACATAAGTTCTATATGTTAAGACGGCATTGGTTTCTTTGGCGTCACCATTTTCATATTCCGCCAATATTTGCATTGAATATAGTGTATGGCTGAGGAAGGAAAATTTATGAATGAGCGATAACTGAGTGTTAGTGTTTATAGCAACCGAGAATGTCATGTAAATGAATGCTTTAGCGCTCAATGCTCAGTTGGATTATTGTTCCAATGTCCACCAAACATGGCAGCAATTTTAATAGAAGAGGATACAAATTTGATAGAAGATGACAATATCGAGCTGCCCTGGCCGGCGTATAATAAATACTTCACAGTTATTGAAATGATTTTCGTGCAAACTTTGCACTTTGAACAAAAAACTTTCTGTTTCTAAGTCATCCGCATACAATTTAAAACTGCATATTGAAGTAAGTTAAGCATTTTTAGTTATGTTTCACACTTCAGATAGCTTATTTATTAATATTTCATAATGAATACTAGTACCGTTTAGTATGTTTTTCATATTTCTTTAGTTTTGCTTCTTTAGTGACGGAGTATTCAAAAATATTAAAATAATAAAAATCAATTATTAAATATTTTTGACATCATTTGACACAATTGGAAAAACGTTTTCATTTCATTTTATCGGTGGCGTATTAATAGGGATGGTGTTCAGACCGAGACCCAACTCCCCAAGGGCGTAGCCAGGACTCACGTTAGGGGGGTGCAAGCAGTGGCACCCCAATAGGAGGTCACTGTGACCTCCCAAAAAGTTCTTATCCGATACAAATTGGCTGATGAAATTTGAAAACAGTGAGACAGTATTGCAAGGCTGAACTTTATTTTATTTTATTTTTTTTCTTTAATTAATTAATTTATTCATTTTTGTGATGCCTCACGTCTCTTTTGGTAAATAAGAATGCATTTTGTTAATCATTCAGTAAAGTTGTGAGTTTCATTCGGTAAATTAAAAATTTTCTCCTCAAAAACAGGCAAGCTTACTTATAATATTTCACCCTAAAATTTTTATTCTTCGCATACTCAGATTAAAAAAGTTGTTTTTATGCTAAAAGACAAATTTGGGTTTGGTACAAGGATCCGTGTTAGGTAAAGAATGAAGCTGATTTTCTGATGTGGCGCCAAGGACTTAAAACTTATTGGTGGGAGAGGAGGCGAAGGGGGGGAAGGAGACTCTCAATGACCGAATGAAATTCCAAATTTCACCGAGTAATAAAATACGAACTTATTTGTCTGCATCAGCATGTTACAATGAAAAGCAGGAAAGGGGACAAAATCGTTTGTCAAAAAAATAAATAAAATGGGAGGTCACAGTGACCTCCCATTGACTCTGACCTAGGGGGTGCAGCTGCACCCCCCTAGCTACGCCCTTGCCAACCCCCTTGAAACTCAAAATTAAATTCCTACAATGAAAATTCAATTTTTTTTCTCATATGTTTTTGAAAGTAGCGAAGTAGCGACTACTTTTCAAAAGTAGTGTAGCGCGCTACATTAAAAAAAAAGTAGTTGTAGCTGTAGTTAACTACATTTATAAGAAAGTAGTTGTAGTTGTAGTTCGCTACAAAAAATATGTAGTTTTTCCAACCACTGCCCTAGCCTTACATGTATGATATATTAATATGATAGGATCGGGAGAGAGGGAAATAAGTTAACGGTTCTGAATGGTTAACTGCGAAAATGCTTCTGAGGACGTCCCCATGTATAGTTAGTTTGCACAAAATATTTCACTGGATGATTAGACATTCGATCAAATGATAGGAAGCGCTGTAGTCCCTGACTAATGGATGCTGAAAGAGGTAAAACTAACACCCACTTACTAAGACATGTCCAATCAGATATCTACATTGTCCACGCCAAATTGCAATGTTTTACCTCTTTGCTTAATTTCTTAAATTATGGCAAGTTAGGTTTCTAAGCTCTAGAACTGTTAATAGTTTGCCTTTATCCAAAATTTTACGCTTGTACACAAGGACTGACTCCCAACTGAAAATTAAGAGCATGCGTTGGGGCTCTCTAGTCGAAGGAAAATCCCAAATTAACCTTTTAACAGATTAAACTTTTTAGAATTTCATTAATTGTATTTATTCTTGCAAGTTCCATTCGCATGCTGTTCTTTCCTCACTATATTCTGAGAAATAATTTACACCCAAATAATAGTCATCTACAGACTCCCCAAATAGTTAAACCCAGAAGAAGTTCAGCTGTTTCTGTTTGAAAACAAGAAGTTCTGTCAAGAACTAAACGAGCCTACTTTCCCGTACATCGACATCGGCATTCTAGCATCTGATCATTATTCTCTTGATTATCTGAGACTGAAAATTATGTCAGACATACCTTTTTAGCACTTAAAGCTGATTTCTAAAAGCAAACTATACCCCTCTCATCAGATGAAATAGACACGTAAAAAGTAAATAAATGAACAAATAAAGTTTTGTCGCACCTTTTAAAGAATGTAACTGTTACAGTTCTTCCGTAGAAAAATTCCTCAATCGTTTTCAAAAAAAAAAAAAAAAAAAATTAAAAGTACAAAGAACATCAAAACACATTTTATCAAAGAAAGAAAAAAAAAAAGAAAAAAAAACTCGTCCGTGAATAAAATGTCTCGAATTTCATTTTTAATCCGTTGCCAGTTGTTAACTATAAATAAAGAATAAAATGCCCTCTTGAATGAAAAATTTTTGTAACAAAAAAAAATCGTCTGCCAAAAAAAAAATAATAATAATAAATGAAATGAAACAAATGAATAAATAAACAAAAAATCGTCTGCACAGTCAGTCTTTTTTTTTTTTTTTTTTTGAGCCTGCATTTCCGCCATGTTTGCGGAGTCGGAGTCGGAATCAGAGTCCTCACAGAAGATGATTCAGAAAAGTACTTTACATACATTATTTATCAAAACCATTTTCTTACAAAGTTAGTTTGAAGGAAATCCGCCTTTAAGCTCAGGATCAACATTCAACTTAAATTTCCCCGTAGGCTCTAATGTTAAGTTTTTTTCTGAACGGTTCAACATTGAACAAAAAATGGTTCAAATCAAACAGCGAAATATGGGAATGAGCCTCTCCGAGATCTTTCGAGCAAAAAAAAAAGTTTATTCAATTCGGACGGTTGGAAAGGTTGCTTGAACGGTTCAATGTTGAACGAAAAATTGTTCAAATCGGAAATGTAAATACGGGAATGCAGCATCCTTGCTGAGATCCTTCGAACAAAAAAAAGTTCGTTTAAATCGGACTGTTCACTCAAAAGTTATTAGGGGTGACAGCTTGTTTGAACGGTTCAATGTTGAACGAAAAATTGTTCAAATCGGAAATGTAAATACGGGAATGAAGTATCCTTGATAAGATCTTTCCAACAAAAAAAAGTTTGTTCAAATCGGACTGTTCACTAAAAAGTTAGCATCGCGGGACAGGCTATTTGAACGGTTCAAAGTTGAACCAAAAATTGTTCAAATCGAAAAATAAAATATGGGAATGATCTGTACTCGCCGAGATCTTTCCAACAAAAAAAAGTTTGTTCAAATCGGAATGTTCATTCAAAAGTTATTGGGGGGGACAGACAGACCGACCGACCGACAGACAGACCGACACACAAAATTCCCCATCTCAATACCCTACTTTCCAATTTTTAATTTTTTATATTATTTTTATTTTTACTTCTTTTTTGACTTTCTTTTTGACTTGCGTATTTTTTGGACTTCGCGATATTTTTTAGATGCATTAAGCCACTTTTAATACTTTTTTCGTCTTTCTTTTATTTTTAACGGGAAAGTAGGCTAAAAACAGCTCGTTCCGTTGCCATCCAGGAAAAATTAAACTGATTTTTATTTTCCGCTACTAA
This sequence comes from Uloborus plumipes, assembly GCA_038373865.1. Classification (NCBI taxonomy): domain Eukaryota; kingdom Metazoa; phylum Arthropoda; class Arachnida; order Araneae; family Uloboridae; genus Uloborus; species Uloborus plumipes. The sequence goes on along the minus strand of JAXGGA010010368.1, from coordinate 5,012 downwards.
TTAAACCTTTTCATAGATTCTGATTTTTATGGTGAATTGATATGAATTACCTTGGGGATTTATTATTATTAGATAATTAAAGGATTAAATATAAGTCAGACTGTGTGAGGCTCTTGTAAAGAGCTGTACTCTGAAACCTTACTTTTTCAAAAAACCCTTTACACATAAATGCATTAAATTTCACATTGTTATTTAAATGTTATTTCGCATTCATCCCTGTTTCTCTTCATGCACAATCGAACTGCTACTGAGATAGTTTCCTAAACATGTTCTTAAAAGTTAAGCAGGGGGGGGGGACATTTCCTGTGGTAAATTTGCATCTCTCAGCTATAGCAGCGGGGGGATGGTTTCCAGGGCAACCAAACTCTTACCGGAACCACGCGAAGCAGTCATGACTGGACTCACGATAGATTCGCCCGGAGTTCGATTTGTTTGCGAGTTAATTCAGTCACGGACCTCGCGGACCACAGAACGGGGTTCGGCATTTTTCCCTTCTGTGCGACTACAAATGAAGTTGTGGCATAGCATTGACTTTTCTTAATGTTTTTCGTTGGTTAGAATAAATTTTGACCTATATGTTATACCGCATATGCACTACAGGAAGCATTATTACTACTATTTTAATTATTTACCATTATTTCAATTTTTTCTTTTTCTCCGTGAAAATGCTCACAGAAGTAGGGGAAGGGTGGGCATAGCGGCCATCCTAAGGTACATCTATTTTTTTCCACCCCTAAACTTTATTGAAACATTTTATAAATCCCTAGAACATTTAGTATGGTTACTTAGGCCTGATAAAAAAATATAAACAACTAGATTTTTAAACTTTATTGTACAAAATTTTTACTTTACCAAAAGCTGTCAAAGTGGCCACTTTGCCCTCTGCCTAAATATATTTAGATAGCATGGAAAAAATGAAACGCATTTAGTTTCAGAACTCAGAACAATCGTATTAGAGTTTTAAACAAAAATAGGCATTACTAAAAGTATGTGAAGTTATGAAATCACTGGTATTTACATAAATCACAAATAAACTCATCTTCCTCCTCTTTGGCTCCTGTGCAGGCTTCGTGAGCCCATTTGAGGCACTCAGAACACCTAATCCATCCTTCGTTGTCCTTAGATTTCGAGTAACAATCACCACAGAAAAAACAATCGACGTTTCGAATCGAACAATCGAAGTGGCCACGGCCGTGGCCACTTTGCCCTCTAGCGCGCCATTTTCGAAAGAACAATATTTCACGTACAACCCGTTGTTGTATCTACTGTTGAGACATATGAATTCAAAGCTAAAAACATGGTGTTTTGCATCATTGATGTAAAATTTACTTCACCTAGTACTACAATATACTAAAGCGAAACATGTGATGCACTTACCTAACACAGAGGGTCGAAAAAGTGAAAATTTTGCGATATCTCCGTGAGTTTGCGTCTGAGCGATACCAAACTATAACGCAACAACAACGGCTGTCGGGCGAGTAGTTGAGTCTATTGCTGCTAGGCTGCAGCACTATATAGGGAGGAAAACTTCAAGTGGCCACTTTGTCCGCAGTGGCCACTATGCCCACCCTTCCCTAAATTAAACTGTAAAAATTGAATTAATAACTAACTATACTTTCGTAATGTTCAACGAAATGTGTCAAATATAAAAGAGGTTATGCTTGTCATTTAACCTGAAATGTAGAAAAGCTATTTGTTGACTGAAATTTGACTGTCTAATTTTTCTTCTGTAAATATTTTTATGCAAAAAAAAAGTGAAAAATAAATAAATCAAATAAAATCAAAATAATATGTTTAATGTTGTGCACTGTGGATGTACCATGCATTTCAAAATTTTAACACAGTATTTTTTATGTTTTCTTTTATGCCATGGAAAATAACAAATAAATTTATTCCATAAAACTTTTGTAGAATGATTTTGTTTTAATTTGAAGCTATAGCATCATAAAAGAAATAATGGGGGATCACTTAAACATTATTCGTCATAATTTTTGTTCTTCGCTCAAATTTAGTTACTCACAGCAATGAAATGTATTAAATTGTTACAAGTTGATTCGCTCTACATTGGTACATTATTTCCTTTTTTCGAGTTATTTTTCATTTTTCTATTCAAAATTTAGGTTAATATTTTTTCAAAGTTAGAGTGCCTGTCGGGAATGTCTGTTTAGTTAAAAAAAATCTTTTGTATCTTATTTCGAATAATAAAGGTTCTATATATTTCTTTTTTATTTAGGAACACTGTACATATAAATTATGACAAGAGTGTCGTCCAAACATTTGCACACTGTGGACCATGAGCATGTTTGGGCTCAACGTGGGTCGTATTATCAAAAAAAGAAACTGAAGGATTGGATGCAAACTAATTACGTGCTCTATGAAAAATATAAGGGTAGATTGGGGAAGATGGCGTATCACGTGTTTCACTCACAAGCATCAACAAAAACAGCTAGCCAGTCAGGTAGAATGAAGGAGTACGTACATTGAGAGCATACATAAATTGATTTTGATTTATCGCAGGTTTAAAGGGTATTTTTTTTTTTATAGTGTTTTGTCATTTTTACCGCTCTGATGAGCACCCAAAATAGTGTTAAATGCCTTTGGCTAAGACGCCGTATTTTCGTTTGAGGAAGATGCCTTAGCTTTTCGTAACTCCCCAAAGAAAAAAAAAATGATCCTACTCAGAAGCATCGACCTAGAAAATTATACCAAACCGTTGGAAAAATGTTATTCGATGAAATGTGTTATGTGCAGCAGTTGACTCCAAAACATCGTGCACGGCATCTTCCTTCTACTGCACCTTCCCCAATGGTATGTGGAAGATGCCGAAATATAATCATTAATTTTCTGTTTTAAAAATTTGTTTTTCAATGCGAAAGCTTTTTTTTATATCAATCACAAAAGTCCATATTTTGTGGATGAATTGAATTTTTAAAAATAAAACTACAGCTTGATTTCATCTAAAATAAAGTTACAAATTACAGCGTCTTCCCCCAATCTACTTTAATTGAGATGCTGGCATTAGTTTTGCGAAGTCACAAATCGAAACAATTGGTGAAACTATTGTTTCCTCCGTAGAACTTAACTGAGATCCCTATCTTTTTCTCGACTTACCATATCTATCATCAAGTGACTAAAAGTGTACTTTTCCCCAAAAGACTTTACTTCAACATCCTTTTGAATCTGAAACAATAGCGATTTTAACTGCACATTAAAACAAATTGTTCTGTGTATTTACTTGATAATGACATATTACAATATATCGAGTATTTAATATTGTTACAAGGAATTCATTTTCATGAATTTTATAATGCTATTTTTATTTTTAAGTATCAATTTCGATACATGGTTTGTTTTGTTAAAAAAAGTTTGCATTGCTAAAAAAATAGCACGTGTTTTGCATTGTTATAAACAAGCAAAACAAATTGTTTATTTTTTACAATGCAATTACAACCTTTTCAAAAATTAATATTTTAGTAAATAACTGAAAATCGAGAAAATGTTGGCGAAAACTATTGTTTCGGAAAATTAATGCGACTAATTTTATGAATGACTAGCTGCGTGGCCCGGCATTGCACGGGCTTTAATGTAGTGAAGACAGTTTGAGAAAACTGTCTTCGCTTTAAAGTAGTGAAGAAAATTTAAAAAACAAACTCGACAGAAAAAAAGACGATGTCTAGTAGTGCATACTTAGCGAGAAAACTACTCGCCGCCAAGGTGGCTCGCCTTTATAGTAGTGAGGAAAGCTTAAACAACAAACTCGCCGCCAAGGCGGCTCGCCTTTAAAGTAGCGAGGAAAGTTTCAGCAAACCCTCGCCACCAAGGCAGCTCCCCTTTAAAGTAATGAGGAAAGTTTAAACAGTCTACTCGCCGTCAAGGCGGCTCGCTTTTACAGTAGCGAGGAGAGGAAAGTTTCAACAAACTACTCCCCGCTATAAAGCGACTCGTTAAAAATCTTTCCTGTATCAAAAAGTCAATCGAATTATTTGCACATGCTTCCTCAGAAATAAAGACGATGTCTAGTAGTGCATACTTAGCACTCTTCCTAAATAAAAAATAAAATTCCTTACCAAAAACAGTTATTTCCAAAACGCTTTCTTCCTGTTAAATTAATTGCAAAATTTTAAACGAAAAAGTTGTTTTAATATTTGTATCGCAGCCAAAAAAAGTCTCTGCTAAAAACAGCAGTTGCAGTTTTATTTAAAAACACATTTTCAAAATGGTACCAGAGAAAAAAAATATCAGTCATTAATTAGAATAAAAATAATTGTTAGAACTTTTTTGCAACACGTATTCCAAATGAAAACGGAAAGAAATAACGCTCTTTAATTTTTAAAAAGTTCAATAATTTAATTAACGTTTTAATTTAAACTGGCAACGGTAAGAAATAAATGTCTTGGAATTTTAAATAGTTCAATAATTTAAAATGACAACGGAAAGAAATAACGCTCTTTAATATTAAAGCGATCAATAATTTAACTAACGTTTTAATTTAAAATGGCAACGATAAGAAATAAATGTCTTGGAATTTTAAATAGTTCAACAATTTAATTAACGCTTTAATTTAAAATGGCTACGGAAAGAAATAAAAGTCTTGGAATTTTAAATAGTTCAATAATTTAATTAACGTTTTAAATCAAAATGGCAACGGTAAGAAATAAAAGTCTTGGAGTTTTAAATAGTTCAATAATTTAATTAACGCTTTAATTTAAAATGGCAACGGAAAGAAATAAATGTCTTGGAATTTTAAAAGTGCAAAGAATTTAATTAACGTTTTAATTAATATCTCAGCTAATTAACGTCGTACAATTACGCGGTTGGTCTTATTGTCTTCCTTAGAAAATTTCGAATCGAATGGTATTATGTTTGATTCTTTACGCTCAGCGGTTTTTGAGGAGTTCAAGCTTCAGACAGACAGACAGACAGACAGACGCGGACAGATTTTAATAGTAGTAACTAGCTGCGTGGCCCGGCGTTGCACGGGCTTTAATGTAGTGAAGGCAGTTTGAGAAAAC
>JAXGGA010010367.1:0-47248 GCA_038373865.1 Uloborus plumipes | reverse complement strand
ATTGAAAAATACGAGCAATTTTAAGTTCCAATTAGTTAATATTACTGTCTTACTGAATAAAAGTGCAAAGCTTCTGCGCATAGCAAAATTAGTAAATGTTTAATGCTACATTTTCAAATCTTAAATTTCGCTCATCGGCGACGATAATAATACATCTCAAAAAAAAAAAAAAAAAAAAAAACTAGCATTGAGCACAATCAAGGTTTTATGTAATACCTACTAGTTTTAGCTGATTTCTTCTCGAATAGTATTGCATACGTAAAACATTTATAATGTTACGTTAATTGGTCGGTTTTTGAAGTCTAAATAAGTTTGCATTGATTATCAAAATTTTCTTCGGAACTGTGAATTTTTAATGATTCGTCGTAATTGATTCTATTTTAATTTTATACTTCACTACGCACCAATTAAGTAGACTAACTTTAAGTCAGTTCTGTAGCGATAAAGTGCATTAAATATTGATTTTTAATCAAGAATAATTATGTTTTTACAAATTTTTGAGGTGCACGATTACGTAACATCATCATTTTTTACGAAATACGAATTCATGTAAGTTAATGCTTTATGTATTGTCATGTTTTTTAGTAGACGATGAACCTCCCCCCCCCCCACCCTTGTATTTGTTAAATCAAATGAGCATTTGCTTTCAAAGAATTTATCCAGTAGTACGGATGGAAGAAAATAACATGTAATTAAAGAACTAAGAGTTAATAATAATAAAAAAAAAATCTGCTTGTTTAAATGAATAAAAAAAACTGCCCCCCCCCCCCCTCCTCTTTTTTTTTTTTTTTTTTTGAATAAAAGAAAAAATGTGCTCTACGAGAATTGTAATGACCAAAAAAAAAAGATATTTTAAAACTAAAATATAAACCAAGATCCTTCCAATATGTAGATGCTAGTACGAGAACAGATTTACTAGAAGTTCTGGAATGTTCTTTTTACATTTTTAACATTAATGAAAATATTTAACTCTTTAGTTTGAGGCAAATTAAAAAAATAAGTATTAATCTCAAAAAAAAAAAAAAAAAAACTAAACATTGTGCGACACTGATTTTTACCACATTGGAGATCTTTCTACAACATACTAACATATCTAATATCTAGTCTTTCATGTACGCATTTTTTTTTTGGTCAAAAGTTCTTCTAAAATTACGAATTAAAAAAAACAAAGTTCTTAAACAGAACCCTTAACAAACGAAAAATTTCGAGCAAATCACCTGCGGCGAAAATAGCTATTTAATTTTATAAATCAAGCAAACTTAAAAAGAATGCGAAAAAAAGAACCTTTATTCCATCCACCTAATGTTTAAAAAAAAGGTATAGTATTTTTTTAACCCATTAATGCCTAGCGTCCCTTTGTAGGGACAGTTCAAAAAGTGTGTCTGAATTTTCCAAAAATGAGCAATTCAACCAAATAATAGTGTTCAATCATTACTTTGGTATTCTTTCAACTCATTATCAACAGATTGCAGCACGTAACCATTGCAAAGTGTAGTAACCCATTGCTGTAGTCGTTTTATTATGATCCTTATCAAGAATGACATCGTTCACAATTTCAAGAACAAAAAGCTAAGTTTTTAAAATTATTCCCAGCTTCCCAGTTTATGTTAATTGCTAATTTTATCTCTTCTTATAAAATGCCTTTTTAAATATTATATCGGCGGCAGGAAAATATTTTAGTAAAAAAAGTATGTACCCTCTGGTGCCTAGCGTAACTTTTTATTGACGATTTCTCTTGTTTTTAATTAAAAAAATATTTTTGACAGGATATTGTTTTAATTATTTTTCCTGTCCATTACACACTATTTGTAACCAGTATACAAAATATCTTTGGAAAAAAAAATTCAGGCATTAATGGGTTAAGTTTCTGAAAGAGAAAAAAAAAGAGCACCTCAAACTCGAAATTTACCTTTCTCATTATTCTGCTCCTTATGCTCCTTTTTCTCCTTAAAGTCCTCTGGATGCTTCAGCCTCTGCTCGAAGGATTCCGTGGGCACGCTCACCACAAACCACACACCCGACATAGTTATCCCCTAATTCCACACTCGACCGATGTTCCAAAAAAAAAGGCGCAATCACCCCCAGTCGATCACTTTTCTCTCTCTCTCGCTCCTCCGTATCAGAGACACCTGTTGCTCTCCTCGGGCCAGTGGCGGAAAAACGTCTCCGCGTCGATTTTGTGACTTAGTAATGAATCTTATTTTTTTTTCTTCTTTATCGTTTCTCCTTACACCATCGGCTCAGGTTATCTCCCGCCGATTCATGATTTAATATCGTGTTGTCGGTTTTCTTCCTTTTGGCGCGTGCCGGTGTTGGCGTTGGCGCCGTTTCTCGCGCTTTTTGAGCTGGGATGCGCTGTTTACCGATTAGAGTGATTAGTAGTCATGCACCGATAAGCAAATTGGCCGATTACTGATTAATCGGCTGTTGATAATCGGCCGATTAATGATCGTTATTATTATTTTTCATACTAGTAATTCTTTCGTCACTTCTTTTTCCTTTCACTATAACGTTTTTAGAAATAGTAATAAGTTATTTATTACTCCTAGTTGTTTAATAGTTACTAGTTACGATTTACACTAGTTACTAGTTACGAAGTTTCACAAAATAATTTCAAAATTTCATCAAATTTCTTTGAGCCAATTTCATTATTATTGTTTAGAAAGGTACATTAGATGAGCTAGACATAAAACTGTAAAAGATTTAGGGAGGAGGTTGTGATGAGCACGCTAATTCGGGAGCACTTTTAATGTAAAATTATTTTTTTAATTATTAGTAGCCATTTAATCCAAGACTTTCATTCTTTATGAAAATTATGAGCACTCTGCTAACGAAGAAAAATGTCGAAGGTAATTTTTACATTTAATTCGGTTTTGCGCACCATCTGAATTATTTATTTCGTTTTTACTTTGTATACTGTCATACTACATGCTATCATACTGTTAGTAGTATTGTTTGCTGAAAATTACATTTATTTACTGCTAGCAAATTTATTTATTATAGTTTCTCGTTGGAGATGTACTTCAGAACATTTTTTAAAGAATTTTCCGCCGATTAATCTTTCCGATTTTGCCGATTATAAATAACCGACAAAACGGCCGATTTATAGGCACTGCCGATTAATCGATGTATCCCTCGTGATTACATCAAATTATTGCATTCATCTTTCATCACAATCCTCGCCCTTTCAGGACTGCCAGATGGGAGGTCACGGAAGGTCACTGTGGACACCGCTCCCCCTCCCCCCGGGAGGATTGGATGGATTGGAGGTTCCCAAAATATTTCCGTATTCGAAAAATTTGTTTTGGCGATTTGTCAAATTTAGGAACAGTGCTGCTAAATTGCTTTTTTTTTTCAGACACGCTTTTATTAGTTTCACTTGTGGGTTTGTATGTAACTCTAAACAAAAGATAAAAGTCACATCCTTTACAAATATAAAAGTAATATATTCAATACTATTGTTAATACTAAAGGCTAAACTATTGTAACGAGTCCGTAGCACCTTTAACTTTCTTTAAATGAGCATTCCAATCTTGAGGAAGTAGCTATAAATTTAGTTACAAGTATGTACACTTATTTACAATAGGAGCAGGAAACAATTGCTAAACATCCAGAATTTGGTAATAAACAGTACACTGTACTCTCAACAGTAACTCAGTACCACGTATCTAACGTGAACAGTAATTAAGAAATTACAAAAGCAAAACAACCATTCGCGTTAGCGAATAAAACGAGTCTTCCAGACATCAAATCTGAAAAGAACTAACTGTGTTCAAGGCAGTTGGACAGCTATTTATACTCGGAAGGAAATTATACAACATTCTAGCAAAATCCGATTCATTCACAAACTTAAATAATCCATTCAAGAAAGTTCTAGCGATAAAAAGAAAAACCTACAATATTACGGCTCAGCGCGAAATTGTCTTCATGCTTATTAAATGTAGGGCAAGTGTAAAAACTACAAAGTGTTACAGGGCCGGTACACAAATGATTAAAAGTGATATCTTCAGATACTTTTGCAACATGTCGCCAGATAAAACCAAAACTAGTGAAAATGATGCAAGGCAGGAAAAACAACAACTATTTACGAGATTTGTAACAATATATTTGAAAAATGTGTAAAGTTGGCTTTTAAAAACATAAAACACATTTATTAAATCTTAATTTTTTTTTAGTCTTAAGTGTCTCTTTTACTCAAGATGGGGTGTGACTAACGTAACCATCGAATAACAAGCAGTAAACACACTACAAACTATTTATTGTGGCTAATCTCAGTGATAATTACAATACTTTTTCAATTTTTTTTAACTTCTTATGTTGTATGATTTTTATTTATTTATTTATTTATTTATTGATACTTTTTGCACTTCGGTATTTTTTATTCTTCGGCAGAGGTTGGCATTTCTATGGAATGACCCTGAAGCTAGTAAAAAAAGGCCTTGCTTTAAATATTTCAAGTATTGAGATTTACGAAAGGAAAAGGGAGAGGGGGGGTCAGTTTTAAACTTCTACCAGCCCAAGAGTTCGTTTTAAAGTTTGATTTATATATTAGCGTTTTAGGTACAAAATTTCGGTTTTGTTGTTCAATTTATCAATCTGTAGATAAAATTTAAGATCTTAAATAATATCAACTGTAATTTATGATATTATTTAACATTTTAAATTATACTAACTGCTGATAAATTGCAGTTGATTTTTAATCAATTTTTTTTATAAAGCAAAGTGTGAGGAGAGTGCCCATTACTTGCAAATCCACTTTTAATGAAAGAAATTAAGTTTCCATTTCATTTGCTACTTGAAAGAAAAAAGCTTATTTTTAATTTGATTCTTTTTGAATTTAATAGCTTCAAAATTAAACGTACTAAATATTTTAGTTTAAATGTAAATACCGAATGATGAGTAAGGAAGAATGTATCTATATGACTCTAACAAATCCAACTTCACTTTAGAAAAATTTGAATAAAACATACTTAGATATCTATCGTAATATTTATATCTAAACGAGCAATTCTTGTATATACATGTATATGTTTCGGATCTCGAAAACGGCTCAAACGATTTTCATAAAATTTTGTATTTAGATAAAGTTTTGGTTTTTGAGTTCATCTACACCGGGCGTTTTTTCTGTAAAAACGCGAGTTTTCTCAAAAAATCCCGTTTTTTTGTGCCTTCATTAAAAGTTTGAGAAGCTTTCTTTTCACCACTTTCTTTATGATTGCAATCATTGTTACTGTTTCATAACAACCACGTTTTATTATAACAATGGGTTTCATATTTTTCATTTCATTTCATTTCATTTGGGTCCGAAGGCTCGGATGATGTCTTGTCCAAATGAGGTTGTGTTTTTTAAAATAAATTACGGCTGTCATTGCAACCAAGGACTTAAAAATGCTTTTCAAGTTTATTTAGGTAAGTACTTCGAAGCATTAAGTAACCGCCCCTAAGCCAGTGCTAAAGCGGAAGGTACTGCATGTATTGCATGTATTGTAAGTACTTTGAACGTTAGAAGAAAACACGTTTTGCAAAACTTTTTTTTTTTTAACCGAGCATAGCTCGGTCGCCAGATACTAGAATATAAATAGCAGCAAATTACTGCTTGAATTATTTTGCGATTTAATAATTGATCATATCAGCTGGGTTTACTATGAACATCAAATTAACTGCAAAACATCTCTTCATATTCCAAATAATGCTTTACATTACTTATAAACAATTTTAAAAATTAGAAATGCCTTCTTTTCTGGTACTTCCTGTGCAGAACAAAAATAAATACTTTAATTAGTGGAACTAATTTAAAACTAAGAGTGTAAGTTAAAAATGTTGTGTGACTCTAAGGATATTAAAACATTTGCATTTTATTGTCATATAGTGTGCATTTATTATGCATTTAATGCTAAATCTTTAATACAGGTTCGGCGTTCGGCGCTTCGGCCAAACTACACTTCATAACATCTCGAGAAGACGGTATTCGCTTCTTCCAAAACATATAGAACTGGAATTATTTTTAGCAAATTTTAAATAATGATTGTTGGCAAACAGTAAAAGAAATCTAAATCATTTAAATTTTATCTGCAGCCGCCTTCAATTTCTTAAAAAATAAAATGATTGCGATTAACTTAGGCAAGGCTTTTAGAATGATCCTCAATTTTTGCTCTTTATTCTGATTTTGCGAATAATAAAAATTAGTAATGTCGATTATACGGTAAGAGCCAAGATCTCCTAAGAACCGTATAGGAGAAAGTTTCGGGATGGCCACAACGTTCTAGGTTTTCCTCCTTTTCTTTCTTTGTGTGTGTGTGTTCTTCATTTTCGTGAAAGTTTTCAGAAACTGGAATTGTCATCCTCTTGCACAGAGAACTTTCATTTTCTCGTTGACACTTAGCATTCGGGGAGCCTTGAATTGGATATCACTCTCTGCTCAAGTGTAGAACTCAAGACGTTAAGGATTATGACAGTAGAGCAATTTAAAGCTTGTTCGTGGAAAAATCATGATAAGAGCTGATTCTGATGCAGTTTTCACACTTCAGTCAAGGGTGCAGGGGTGCCCATCCCCCCCAAGCTCAATGGCGCAAATTCCCCCCCAAAAATTTTGCCAACCCTCTTTTACTTATTTATTTTTATTTTTAGCGCTCTCTATTTATTTTTTTTTAATATTATTTATTTATTTATTTATTTATTTAATATTATTTATTTTTTTAATATTATTTATTTATTTATTTTTTTATCACAATTATTATTATTTAATTAAAAAATTCTGCGCTACGCCACTGAAAGTTATCATTTTATTATGACTTAAAAATAGACACTGAAGGTATAAACTGAATGCAATACTTCTAATCACATGATTTTTACGCACTATTTGTTTAAATAGGGCTGGGTGAAATAAACAGAATCTGAAGGGATAAGATTAGTTTAAAATATTTACAATAAACAGCAATAAATTAACTAAATAAACTTGCTTGTGCTATGCAAATGAAAATAACTATTATAGTACAAACAAACATTTTCGTAGATTAATGAGTGTCATATAAATAAAACAATCATTTCAACTCGATCTTTGATAGTAAAATCAAACATTGAAAGACAATTCAAATGTTTAAAAATATGACGCATAAAAAGGTAGATAAATACCATTGTAATATTTATATGTGTTGACCAGCCAAAAGCGTGAAGTCGTAAATTTCCACGAAAATTTTCTCATTTGGGAGTTTATAATGAGGCATAAATTAATAAAATCAGATAATAAATTCGGGTGGGATAAATATAATAAAAATAGCTATGAAAATGATTAGTAATTCCCAATAGCAACAAGAAATTAAATCAATGGTATAACTTACACTTAGCAAATGAAAATAATGCCTCTTTGCCTGGACCGTCATTTCAAACTTTTCCAGCGGGAGCAATGGGTATGTATTCAATGTAAAATTTGCCAAAAAATAGTAAAAACCCCGCCCACTTGCAGGTAAACACATTGGTTTCCCAAAGCCGGGGAGGGAGGGTTGACCCTCTGACCCCCTAAATGATGGGCCTACCCTCTACTTCGTAAGAGTCCAGGTGCCTCTCAAATGGTAATAGCCATCAAGAAATAATTATGCAACATGAAAGAATCTTAGTCCCGTTAGAAACAAACAAATTAACTTCTCAGGCAGACACTAAAAAATTCATTTTCTCCCTTTTAACTTTTAGTAATATAAAATAATTGTGCAACATGAAAGAATCTTAGTCCCGTTAGAAACAAACAAATTAACTTCTCAGGCAGACACTAAAAAATTCATTTTCTCCCTTTTAACTTTTAGCCCAATATTCATGTGCCATAGATATCATGGAACCAATGAATTCCCTATTTCAACGCATGCATAAAAACAGTTCAAGATTTTTAAGATGCAAGCCATGTCCATATATAGCCACTTAAAACTATGAACCGTCATTAATACTATTTAATAAACCAGGTGTTTGGTGGTTATATATATATATATATATATATATATATATATATATATATATATATATATATATATATATATATATATATATATATATATATATATATATATATATATATATATATATATATAAAGTGTACCTTTTTGAAATCAAATAATTAACAAAGTAACATAGTTCTAAAATACTGTTACAAGGAATGTTTAATATAAATCTTACCTTGAAGTTGATGGTGCATTTTGTATATTTGTCATTGTCACCGTTGAAACAATGGAGCCTGCACCCGTGTTACTAGCCGCTTTATCCCAAGTACTACTGCCTTTCTTAACAGCTACAACTTTGTACTTGATATTAATATTATTTCTAAATTTATGTGCATGTTTTTTGCGACAATGTTCAGTCCATTTTTCTTGTCTGTGCACAGTGTTGCAAAGTACTTCTAAACATTTATATTTGAACGAAGTTTTGAGAGCTCTAGGCATCTTCGAAGGATTTCTTTTAAAATTTCACAAAACTTGAACCGCCATTTACTATGAACGCGACAAACTGCTACAAAATAGTCGATAACAGCGCATCTCACATTAATATGGCAACATTACGGTAGGCAGAAACTGTGACACTCCGCATTGAGAAATCTTTATCATCTAATGTTAAGATTAAACTGAACTGAAGTGTAAAAATAATAATAAAGTAATAAAAATAATAATATCAAACGTTGGAATACCCGTAGCTAATGACTTCGGAGCAGAAAAAAACTGCATAATTTTGTAGTTAAACGGTATATACACATGTCAATTTGTTGATGTTATTTGTCTATTAGGGTGAAATACAGCAGCTAAAACACTCGCGCAAATAACGAGTTCCACGCGCCACTAATAAATAATGTTTAGGCTAGAAGTTCCAATTTTGCATTTGAGCCGAGATTTGCTATGGTGTCAGTGGTAATGCTGAAGTTGAATTGATAGCGTATCTTTTTTTCCCCCGCTTAGCAGTCTTATTCTAATTACTCAGCAATAATTCAGATACAAATCGTTCTATGAGAAGTTAATATTTTTCGATATTAACTTCGCAAAAAAAAAAAAAAACGTAAATTAAAAAAAAAATTTAAAAAAAATTTAAAAAAAAGTTATTAAATAATTTAAATTGAAAAAATAAATTAATAAATAATTTAAATAAATAAACAAATAAGTTAAAAAAAAATCCCCCCCCAAAAATTTTGATGGCGCAACTTGCGCCACAATCCCCCCCCTGTGGGCACCCCTGCAAGGGTGTGGCGTTTTTTGCTTTCAGCGTGATTTGTTTGCATAAAAACCTAACGCAAGGATATTTTTTAAAAGTTGAAATTCAGATGGCTCCTGGATAGGAATTAGTGCTGATTAGTTTTCAGTGATAAGCGCCAAAAGCTGGTGAATACGGTTGATTATTTTTAAAAATACAGAGTGTTCTCTGGAACAGAATAGAAGAAAATTTAGTGATAGCCTCAACATTTTAAAACAGAACTGAGCATAAAAAGTCAACTACTATTCATAAAATTATAAATTACGATGAGACTTGAAAAATAAATTATATCTCCAAAGCAGGGACTCTTCATTTTAATTGTCTTCCTCTTTGATTGTCACAAATCAAATTCAGAAGGCTACGGGGGGGGGGGCGATGTGAAGGCATTGGAGATGCGGAAAAGGACGTACGAGCGAATGATTCTGAACTGTTAAAAATTTTAACAAAAGGCAAAGTATTGCTCATATTTCTAACCAAATTTATCGTGGTCGTATCAATGGGAAAAAAGTTATGAAATTTAAGTAACACCAAGCAAAAATTGCATAATTCAAAGACAGATTTTTCCCCTTGAAGAATAAATTTTTAGAAACATTTTGTAATAACAATCCCAGACATTTGTATTGAAATCTTGCGAAAAGCGTTACTCACAGAAAATGAATTTCCAATTCCTTGAAGGACGAATTCGCAATTATTACTGTGTAAAATACTTCTAACTTGCTCTCTTTTTCATAAGAGGGTAAGATGTCACACACACATGAAAAAAAAAAGAATAACACGTAATTCTTTGCTTTAGAGACAAAGGATCAAGTGAAGGTCTTTTTCTTGCTCTCAGTGTTATCTTAATATTTATTTGGTTGTAATAGTTTTTATCCAGTTTCAAAACTGTATGTTAATTTTATTTGTGGGAAGTTCTTCCCCTTTTTAGAAAATTTTCCTGCAAAAATTTAACAAGAGATCTAATAAATAAATAAGAACAAAAAATCATTTTAATAAATATTAATATCATTTTATTGTTAGTGATAACATTTTTTATCGAATAATATTCCTGATTATTTATCATTTTTATTAACAAATAGAATATTCCAACATATAAAAATTCTAAATCATTTAGTTTTCCTTTCTTAGTTTTTTCCCTCGAAATTGAGAATGAAACTTATACTGTTTTTCTTCAGAGAAATGTAAGCGAAAAATGAGTACGAATGATTCTATTAACTGTTTCGGCACCGACTTAAAAACTAATGTTTAAAAGTAGTGTCGATGGTGTTAAAAAAATAAAATTATTTTTTTCTTTTTAAAGCAATTTTCAGCTGTACTTTCGAAGTCGGTTCTACTTTTTTCCTAAAATTTTATTTTTATTAAAAATGTCAAAACATACCAACGTTTCTTTTGAATCCTTTACGTCCATTTGAGGTAGTGCTCGTAAGGATTTGGGGGAAGAAAAAACTCGACAGGGGTATTTTTGGTTACACTTCAAATTTAAAGCCCTAGGTTTGAGTAGGTATCTAGACATGAAAGTGAAAATCTTGGTCATAAAATACACCTAACGACTGTTTTATTTGGTTGGACCTGGGAGCAATATTGTTATAAGGTTAAGACATGTTGTGTTTTTCCAGTATGCAGACTATAAGAAGAAGTTTTCTCTTTCTTTTCTCGTCTTCTCCCTACCCCAACTGTAGATCCAGAAATGTTCCAAGGGGGGGGGGGGGCAATTTTTTTTTTCCACTTGCTCCCTTTTATTTTACCACATATCCTAGCTTTCATATGTTTATTAAAAATGTTTCGGTCTCCAATTTCGAAAAAAAAAAGCAGATCAGACCCCCAAATCCCAACCACTTCTCACAGTATCATCGAAGACCATCTAAAATTGCCTTTTTTGAACTTTAAATTCGAAAACTACTGGAGAAGTCCCTTGAAGGGAGGGGCGATCGCCCCCATCGTCCCTCCCTTGTATCCGCCCTTGCCTTGCCCTTTTGGGAAATCAAGGAAAAGTGTTTTTAATTACAAGGCAAAGGTTGAGGCAAAAGAATGCTCTGCCTCAATTCCTCTTTTTTTTTAAGTTAACTCCCCAGCTTTGAGTTTATTACTTTCAGGGACATAGCTTCCCATCTTAGAGCGTTTCGCTTTCACTACATAATCAATGTCAAATTAAGCTACAGTTTCATTTGATGTTTCCCCATTTCACGACTTTTTATTTCGTATTTTTTTTCAACTTAAGAAGCAGTCATGCGGAGAAGTCATAATAAGGACTCAACTCTTTCGTCAATTTGAAAATATCAGCATTTAAAATATTATATAATATTTTTAACTAATACATATTAAAAATTTGCGATCTTGACAAGTTTTTGTACAAAGTTTCTATTAACCGAGATTAACGTCATCTGAGGTACCAGCGGTCCTAGGGAAAGGTTGTTTGAACGGTTAAATGTTGAACGAAAAAATGTTCAAATTGAAAATTTAAATACGGTAATGACGTATCCTTGCCGAGATCTTTCGAAAAAAAAAGTTTGTTCAAATCGGACTGTTCACTCAAAAGTTATTAGGGGTAAGAGCTTGTTTGAATGGTTCAATGCTGAACGAAAAATTGTTCAAATCGGAAATTGAAAAACGGGATTGAAGTATTCTTGATAAGATCTTTCGAACAAAAAAAAGTTTGTTCAAATCGGACTGTTCAATAAAAAGGTAGTATCGCGTTACAGGTTGTTTGAATGGTTCAAAGTTGAACCAAAAATTGTTCAAATCGAAAAATCAAATATGGGAATGAGCTGTATTCGCCGAGATCTTTCCAACAAAAAAAATGTTCATTCAAAAGTTATTAGGGGGGAGGGGGGACAGACCGACCGACAGACCGATAGACACACAAATTCCCCATCTCAATACCCTACTTTCCAATTTTTAATTTTTCGATATTTATTTTACTTTTTTGTTTCTTTTTGACTTTGTTTTGGACTTGGCGATATTTTTTAGATGCATTAAGCCAATTTTAATGCTTTTTTCGTCTCTTTTATTTTTAACGGGAAAGTAGGCTAAAAATGAATGTTATTTTAACAGTATAATACAGCTTATTTTATAGTAATAAACTGTAAAATTTCTAATTTTACAGTACTAAACTGTAAAATTGCTAACTTTACAGTAATAAACTGTAAAATTGCTAATTTTGCAGTTTATTACCGTGTACTTTACAGTTTTAAACTGGACCCTCTGCTGTATCATGCTGTTGTTTTAACAGCTACATTTTACGGCAATAAACTGCAAAACTGCTAACTTTACAGTAAGAAACTAAAATTACTAGTTTTAGTTCATTACTGTGCATTTTACAGTTTCAAATTGGAACCTCGGCTGCCAGTATTATGCTATAAAAACAACAGTTTATTTTTATTTTATTTTTTTTTTTTTGCACTGCGTTAAAGAAACTCAAGTTTGGTGGGAAGAATGTGAAGTAGTACTTGTCCTTCAGACTTGTTTTCAGATTTATCTGAGAAAACGTAGTTGCCAATTTAATTCATGTAAATAATACGTATATATATTTAATAATACAAATATTAGTATTTTATACAGAAAAACGCGTTTTTGGAATCATTCAGAGGGTTAACCACAACCTATTTCGGTTTACGTGATGCAAAGTCTATTTATAACTGAATCTAATTGCAGCGCCATATTTTTTTGTTATCATCTCATTCGTGTGTCGTCCAACTGGAAACCGAAAATTATTCATCCTTTTTGAGTGCTCTACCATTATTTGAATTTGGAATTACCTTATTATTACTTGCAAACGAAGCAGTACAAAACCCTAAATCATAGTTTTTTTTACATGGGACATTACCTGTACAGCTTTGGAATTATAACCTGTAATTTTTAATGAAGCTGAAATCGATGAATTATGGGAGCCATGAACAGTTGAATTATGCCACACTTTAAATTTGAAGCTCGTTTTTACGTGGATCATTCCCGGAAAAAATATAGTGGAAAACTTTTAATTTAACGTTAATACTTGCTAGGAAATAGACAAAAAACGTTCTTAACAATAGTAGGTTTATCTATTTTTCTTTCAACATTGTAATTTAAGTATAAATTTTTCGTTGCTGATTGACTCTACTCATAATGAAAAAATAACTGACGAAAAATCTAGTTATAAACATCGTTCGAGGAGAAGCGGGCATTCAAGACTGAAACTAGTAACTACACTAAAAAATGAATGCTGTTTTTACAGTATAATACAGCTAATTTTATAATAAACTGAAAAAATTAATAATTTTACAGTAATATACTGTAAAAATGCTAATTTTACATTAGTAAACTGTAAAATTGCTAGTTTTACAGTTTATTACCGTGCATTTTAAAGTTCTAAACTGTAGCCTCTGCAGCTAGTATTATACTGTTGTTTTTACAATATAATGCAGCTAATGTTTACGGCAATAAAATGTAAAATTTCTAACTTTGTTAGTAAGATTGTTAGTTTTACAGTTTATTACTGTGCATTTTACAGTTTTAACCTGGAACCTCGGCTGCCAGACTTATACTGTAAAAACAACAGTTCTTTTTCTGCAGTGAAGTTTTCAAATTTTAATGTTAAAAAAACCAATGTGCACAAAAAACTCTATTTATTGATTAAAAACATTAATTAATCATGCTAAAATAATTTATAATGGTTCATATATGTGTCCATAACTAAAACATTTCCTTTTAATTGATTTGTTACGGGCACATTATAGTTTGAAACGGGGTAAAATGGATGGCTATATGCAAAAAGGAGTTAACCCACAAAAACCTGATTTTGAGATAATGGGCTTTAAAGTCAACAAACTCTGGCAAAAATCATGAGCTCTATATCAATATACCAATGATATGTTACCATGAAACGCTGATAGGGCTTAAATCATTTTTGCTTAATGTAGAAAGCAACATATTTTACCATCAGAGTTGGATAACTCATTTTTTTATGTTTTGTGGGTTAACTCCTTTTTGCATAATGCCATCCAAATATCTTAATTAATGGCAAGAACAAGCAGAAGAAAAAAGCTAACGTGTGAGTACGTACCAACAAAACTGCGATCTGATTTTCAAAAAAAAACAGTAATGATCGTGCTTTAACGAAAGAAACACTTTTAATGTAAAAAAATACTGCAGTTTCAAATGATCATCGAAGACTGAAAGTAGCTCTGTAAGTTACTGAGAAATTAGCCAGAGGTTTTTTGCTTGACCAATGAAATGCAGTACATTCTTTTCAATGAAAACTAGTGTTTCCTCGATGTTATTTATTTGTTCATTTATTGTTATTTTATTTATGTATTTACTTATTTTAAATTATTATTTTAATTTTATTTCTTATTCATTTTTTTATTTTGTTTTAGTTTTTTGTTTTTATTTATTTATTTTTTCATTTTTGATACTTGCAAACTATTTTATACAGTATTTTTGAGTGACTAAAGCATAGTCTTCCTTAAATTCATTTGTTTGATTTCTTCTTTTTTTTGAGCACTTTTTGAACGCTACTTCCTCACATAAAACTGATCGGATTTAAAGCAGTTCCCTTGTTACTTCATCCTTGATAGCCTTAGTAATTTAACTCCCATCCCGTAAATATCATAAGTCGCTCCATACACCGTAAAAAATAGATGTTGTTTTTACAGTATAATGCAACTAATTTTACAATGACAAACTCTAAAAATTGCTAGTTTTTCAGTAATAAACTGTAAAATTGCTGCTTTACAGTAATAAACTAAAATCGCTAATCTTACAGTTTATTACTGTACATTTTGTAATTTTAAACTGGAACCTCTGCTGCCAGTATTATACTGTTGTTTTTAGCCTACTTTCCCGTTAAAAATAAAAGAAAGACGAAAAAAGTATTAAAAGTAGCTTAATGCATCTAAAAAATATCGCCAAGTCCTAAAAATATCGCCAAGTTAAAAAAATAAAAAGGTAAAATGAATATCGAAAAATTAAAAATTTGAAAGTAGGGTATTGAGATGGGGAATTTGTGTGACGGTCGGTCGGTCGGTCTGTCTGTCTGTCCCCCCCCCCCCCCCCTAATAACTTTTGAATGAACATTCCGATTTGGACAAACTTTTTTTTGTTGGAAAGATCTCGGCAAGTACAGCTCATTCCCATATTTGATTTTTCGATTTGAACAATTTTTTTTTCAACTTTGAACCGTTCAAACAACCTGTCCCTTTTGAGTGAACAGTCCGATTTGAACAAACTTTTTTTTGTTCGAAAGATCTTATCAAGGATACTTCATTCCCGTATTTACATTTCCGATTTGAACAGTTTTTCGTTCAACATTGAACCGCTCAAGCAATCTGTCACCCCTAATAACTTTGAATGAACAGTCCGATTTAAACAAACTTTTTTTTTTGTTCGAAGCATCTCGGCAAGGATACTTTATTACCGTATTTAAATTTTCAATTTGAACATTTTTGGTTCAACATTGAACCGTTTAAGCAACTTTTCTCCACCTAATAACTTTTGAGTGAACCGTCCGAATGGAATAAACTTTTTTTTGTTCGAAAGATCTCGGCGAGTACAGCTCATTCCCATATTTGATTTTTCGATTTGAACAATTTTTGGTTCAACTTTGAACCGTTCAAACAACCTGTCCCGCGATGCTAACTTTTGAGTGAACAGTCCGATTTGAACAAACTTTTTTTTGTTCGAAAGATCTTTTCAAGGATACTTCATTCCCGTAACTACATTTTCGATTTGAACAATTTTTCGTTCAACATTGAACCGTTCAAACAAGCTGTCACCCCTAATAACTTTGAATGAACAGTCCGATTTAAACAAACTTTTTTTTTTGTTCGAAGCATCTCGGCAAGGATACTTTATTACCGTATTTAAATTTTCAATTTGAACATTTTTGGTTCAACATTGAACCGTTTAAGCAACTTTTCTCCACCTAATAACTTTTGAGTGAACCGTCCGAATGGAATAAACTTTTTTTTGTTTGAAAGATCTCGGAGAGGCTCATTCCCAGATTTCGCTTTTTGATTTGAACCATTTTTCGTTCAATATTGAACCGTTCAGAAAAAAAAATTAACATTAGCGCCTACGGGAAATTTAAGTTGAATGTTGATCCTGAACTTGAAGTCGGATTTCCTTCAAACTAACTTTGTAAGAAAATGGTTTTGATAAATAATGTTTGTAAAGTACTTTTCTGAGTAATCTTGTGTGAGGACTCTGATTCCGACTCCGACTCCGCAAACATGGCGGAAATGCAGGCTCTGAAAAAAAAAGACTGACTGTGCAGACGATTTTTTGTTTATTTATTCATTTGTTTTAATTTATTTATTATTATTATTTTTTTTTGGCAGACGATTTTTTTTGTAACAAAACAAAACGAAAACATTTTATTCTTTATTTATATTTAACAACTGGCAAAGGATTAAAAGTGAAATTCGAGACATTTCATTAACGAACGAGTTTGTTTTTTCTTTTTTTTTCTTTATTTGTTAAAATGTGTTTTGATGCTCTTTGTACTTTTATTTATTTATTTATTTATTTATTTTATTATTATTATTTATTTATTTATTTATTTATTTTTTTTTGAAAACGATGGAAGATTTTTTCTACGGAGGAACTGTAACAGTTACACTCTTTAAAAGGTGCGACAAAACTTTATTTATTCGTTAATTACATTTTACGTGTCTATTTCATCTGATGAGAGGGGTATATTTTGCTTTTCGAAATCAGCTCTAAGTGCTAAAAAGGTATGTTTGGCATAATTTTCAGTCTCAGATAATCAAGAGAATAATGATCAGATGCGAGAATACCGATGTCGATGTACGGGAAAGTAGGCTCGTTTAGTTCTTGACAGAACTTCTTGTTACAGTATAATACAGCTAACTTTGTGGTAATAAACTGCAAAATTGTGGTAATAAACGGTAAAATCGCTGCTTTACGGTAATAAACTGTAAAATTGCTGCTTTAGAGTAATAAACTGTAAAACTGTTGCTTTACGGTAATAAACTGAAATCGCTAAATCTTAGTTTATTACTGTGCATTTTACAATTTTAAACTGGCACCTCTGCTTATACTGCATTATACTGTTGTTTTTACAGTATAATACAGCTAATTTTGTAGTACTAAACTGTAAAACGGCTAGTTTTACAGTTTATCACTGTGCATTTGACAGTTTTAAACTGGAACCTCTGCTGCCAGTATTATACTGTAAAAGCAACAGTTTATTTTTTGCAGGGTACAAAATAAAAGGTAATAAATATTAACAAACTTGTTGATGAAAAGATTGAAAGAAATCTTTGGGCAGTTTTGAGAAGAAAAGTTAGAAAAAACAGAGTGCTAAAATTTGTTAACGTTTGAACACATATTCACGTTTCCTAGCGCATGACTGAACCTGCTAGAATTCATATTAGGAAAGGGAAAATATTCCGTGACAGTCTTTGAATGCTGTATTAGTGTGTTTATATTCATAAAAACTTTTCCACTTACTCCATCCAAAAGAAGACTCTTTTCCCAAAATAAAAAATGGTTTTCGAGTTGGTATTAGAGTAGCTGCTGAAAAGATTACAAAACGTCCATAAAGTTCTTTTGAATTATGGTTTAAATTTCAGATACCTATTCAAGCTTTCTGCTTTTGACACCTTGAGTTACGTTCTTATTCTTATCCGACATTCTTTTAAGAAAATACTGCAGAAAATCCGCTACTATGCTTTAAAAGTGTATTTGATCTTTTTGAGATTTACACCAAGAGCAAAGGAGTGAGTTATTGACTTGCAAACGTAATCTGTTTTTGTTTCATGAAAACGGTAGGGTAGAACGGGGCACGTTTACGCTGTGCCCCTTTTTACTTCCTTTTACGTAGTAAAGGAAGTGTTGTGATCGCGAAAAAAAAATCACTCAAATTTGAGTCTAAATTTTGATTTTGCTCACCCCCGAATGAATGTTTACTAGTTTTTTTCACCTGTCAGCACGTGCATATGTACCTACCAACATATAAGCAGCCGAAAATTCCTTTTCAACCACCCCCGAGTTAATTACGACGAGTTTTCTCGTGACATCTGTATGTACGTATGTGCGTATGTATGTATGTATGTATGTGGGTTCGCATAACTCAAAAACTATATGCGTAGAAGCTTCTAGCTTAAGATGTAGGCTCTGAGGATGGTCTACTTGTGCACCTCCCCTTGTGGTTGCATTCGAATGTTCCCAAGGGGGTGTTTTACCCCTTTTTGGGGTAAATCTGTATTAATTTCAATGCCGACTCAAGTGATATGAATTGGCGCGACCACTTGGAGATATGTCGCCAAACTTTTGGTCGCCAAGTGTTTGACGCCAACTTGGCGATATATCGCCAAGTTGGCGACAAATTTGGCGAAAAGATTATTTTTTGAACTTGGATTCAACTTGGCGCTATTGGCGATATTTTGCGAAAAATTCACTGAATGATATTAAAATCAGCAATATTTAGAAAATTAACCATTGTAGAATATTTTTTGCATTGTTTCGTGGCAGATTAGGGGAGTAAATATTTGAATTGTTACCTTGCTCACTGCAAGCAATTTTTTTAACACTTAAGGCAACTACTAAGAAATTTACACGCAAAAGGAAGTAGTGTGGGGTTCATACCAGATTTTTTTTTTTTTTTTTTTGAAATGTGTTATAAAAGGTGTGTCACCAGTCGTGACAGATTGGTGCTGGCCCGTAGCAAGTACTCTCACAAGATTTTTAGCTTCCGTCGAGTTTCGGTATAGCATCTGGGGAGGATAACCTATTTTCTGCCAACTTGAGTAAATTTTTTGTTGAACTTATTGAAACTTATTGCGAACTAAGAATGCTTAGACAGATATAAACAAATATGTACATAAAGCAGAACTTTATCTTTGTTTGAGAACAGTATTTGTGTGAACAAAAATATTATTAGATTTCGTTGCATTTCGTTATTAAATTTATTTCGTTGAAAATAAATTTAAACAAGGCGACGGGGCACGTTTACGCCAGTTCTTACTGCGTAAACGTGCCCTTGAAGCATTTTTGTATCGTACTGGGTCAAACCGTTTTGGTATTTCCAGACTCTTTAGTTTTGCAAATCATCATTTAAGGTTTAATTGAATAGGGGATTCGTTTCTAGTAGCTTACAATCCTAGTTATGTCTTCATGTCTAATCGGCTTAAATTTTACCGACTATCCTACCATTATAAAGGATCTTTATATTATACATGGAAAGGCAATATGTTAAAAGAACTAACGT
This sequence comes from Uloborus plumipes, assembly GCA_038373865.1. Taxonomy (NCBI): domain Eukaryota; kingdom Metazoa; phylum Arthropoda; class Arachnida; order Araneae; family Uloboridae; genus Uloborus; species Uloborus plumipes. The sequence goes on along the minus strand of JAXGGA010010367.1, from coordinate 27,825 downwards.
AACCGTTATACGTCAAAATGATGAAAAATGCTGCTTTGTAAGTGAGACTGCGTTAACGTGCCCCGAATACGGGGCAAGACATTCTCTCGTAATTTGGTGTGACCCCCTTACGTTAAAAATCGCTTGTGTGTAAAGCAATTTGATATTTTGAAAAAGTTTATTAAATTATCTGCGTTTGAACTGAGCTTTTAAAAAGAAGGCACGGAAATCACGGAACACGCACTAGGCTCCTTTAGCAAACACTTACAGAAAGAAATCATAAACCTTATCGGATGTTTAATATTCGTCGCTTTAAATTTTTATCTGAGAGTATGGGTGAAATTATCCTATTGCAGATAATCTTATTGAGGTTATGCGCATCAATAGTATGGAGAAGATGTCTCTCAGACAAGCATTGACCTATTATTGCACTCTTCTGCGAATGCTTTTCGTCGAACTTCACCATAAAAACACGTGCAGTGGGGCATGGCACTCCAAATCGAAATGTTCCTCGGAGCAAAAGTCGAGAGACGTTGCTTTCCATTCCAGGTGACACTGTAAAGAATGAATGTTGTTTTTACAGTATAATACAGATAATTTTATAGTAATAAAGGGTCATTCCATGAAAATGTCAACCACAGCCGCAGAAAAAAAAATACCAAAGTTAAAAAAGTATCAAAAAATAAATGAATAAATACATAAAAAAATTATTAATAATTATAAAATTATTACATAGCTTATTATTCGATGGTTACGTTAGTCACGTTACGTTAGTCACACTCCTTCTTGAGTAAAACTGACACTCAAGACCAAAAAAAATTAAGATTTAATAAAAGTGTTTTATGTTTTTAAAAGCCAACTTTACACATTTTTCAAATATATCATTCAATTTTTAACACTTGCTTAACTTTGAGAAATTTTTGCTTCACAACATGAGCATTCATTTTCAGGGTTACAAAAATGTTACGTCAGTCACGCTGCTATTTTGGTTGAAAAAATATCTACTGTCAGTCATTTTGTTTTAAATTCTTGACAGAAATGATACATAGATACCATGTACATTGTAAATCCACCAGCATAACTAAAAAATATTTTTTATCCTTTAAGTTACAAGTAAACACAGTTACAAAATCAGCTCTGAATGTTACGTTAGTCACTATGGAATAACCGTTCATTTTAAAGCAACTGAAGTTGTTCATATATAATTACTAGCTAACCCGGCCACGCGTTGCTGTGGCTAAGGTATGGGTTAAACCAGGGGTCTCCAACCTTTTTTACTCGGGAGCCAAATTGAAAATGTTTGGAAGCGAGGCGGGCCAATGGTCTGTAAAGTAACTAATTTTACAGCACTTACTAAAATTGCTAATTTTGCAGTAATAAACTGCAAAACTGCTAATTTTACAGTTTATTACCGTGCATTTTACAGTTTTAAACTGGAACCACGGCTGCCAGTATTATACTGCTGTTTTTACTGTACAATATTGCTAAATTTTATGGCAATAAACTGTAAAATTTCTTACTTTACTGTAAGAAACTAAAATTACTAGTTTTTCAATTTAAAACTAAAATGCCTAGTAAGGCATTTTAGTTTTGAGAGTAATAAACTGTAAAGTAACTAATTTTGCAGAACTAAAATGTAAAATTGCTAAGTTTACAGTAATAAACTGCAAAACTGCAATTATTAGTTTTACAATTTAAAACTAAAATGCCTGGTAAGGCATTTTAGTTTTGAGAGACGTTGCTTTGCATTCCATGTGCACTTTAAACAAAGAAATCTGTTTTTACAGTATAATACAGCTAATTTTATAGTAGTAAACTGTAAAATTTCTTACTTTACTGTAAGAAACTGTAAAACTGCTAGTTTTACAGTGTATTACCATGCATTTTAGTTTTAAATTGGAACCTCGGCTGCCAGTATTATACTATAAAAACAACAGTTCATTTTTTTGCAGTGTGCTAATCTTAATTTTTGAGGGAGATTCCAAGTGAGTGTCAGTTTGAGTCGTGCAAATCGAAATTTGTTTTTGAACTTCATTTAGCACTTCAATTGCTAATTTTTGACACTAAAACTTGTTTATTTTTATTCTAAGAAAATGAAAGTCCAAAAACGGTTTTGAAATTTTAGGAAACATATTAGAATTGGCGCAAATCAGAGGCACACCCACGGGGGGAGCTAAGAGGCCTAAGCCCTCTCCAAGAAGCATGGAGATGAACCCCTCTCGGCAGAACCAAACTGCTTAAAATTGAATTTTTTGGACTTGACTTTCGGAAATTTGTTGAGAGATAGTACCCTGCTTAAAAGCAATGAAAATAACTTAAGTGTTTTTCTCTAAGACTTCAAATTCGAAAATCTTGTGAAGGAGGACCACGAATTAGCCCCTCTCAGGACGCAATTTCGGATGCGCCACTGGCGCAAATAAAAATCATTGATAAAATGTTAAAAAAAAAAAAGTTTTTAAATTCTGAAGACAACGTCTACAAGCTTGGTTCGCACTAATAAGTATGAAGGGTCATTCCATGAAGATGTCAACCTCAGCCGAAGAAAAAAAAATTCCGAAGTGAAAAAAGTATCAAAAAAACAAATGAATAAATACATAAATAAAAATCATACAACATAAGAAGTTAAAAAAATTGAAAAGGTATTGTAATTATCACTGAGATTAGCCATAACTAATAGTTTGTAGTGTGTCTATACTGCTTATTATTCGATGGTTACGTTAGTCATGTTACGTTAGTCACACTCCTTCTTGAGTAAAACTGACACTCAAGACTTAAAAAAATGAAGATTTAATAAAAGTGTTTTATGTTTTTAAAAGCCAACTTTACACATTTTTCAAATATATCATTCAATTTTTAACACTTGCTTAATTTTGAGAAATTTTTGCCTCACAACATGAGCATTCATTTTCAGGGTTGCAAAAATGTTACGTTAGTGACGCTGCTATTTTGGTGGAAAAAATATCTACTGTCAGTCATTTTGTTTTAAATTCTTAACAGAAATGATACATAGGTACCATGTACATTGTAAATCCACCAGCATAACTAAAAAATATTTTTTATCCTTTAAGTTACAAGTAAACACAGTTACAAAATCAGCTCTGAATGTTACGTTAGTCACTATGGAATGACCCTGAAATAAAACCAATGTATAATGTCTTGACTAGACACTCAAAAATTGCAGTTAATCGTAATGTCTTTATATTTAATTTACTTTTCAAGCAGCCAATCAAATTTAAATTAAAAATTTAAGGAAAAAATAGACGGGTATACTGACAATCCAATACAGACTGGACAAGTAGAAGGGCTGTTACCAACTGAACGATAAGTGATTGTCCTGCTGGAAGTGCCAGCATTTTTTTCATTTTTTTTTTCCTCGGTGGTTCAGTAATTATTTGGGATTTTCTTAATTTTTTTTGAAACTCAGGTGAATAAATTTATTTGAGTCATAATCAATTAGATGAATTACGAATAGTGGCAATTTTTTCCTATCTGGTCCTTCGTGTGCTTGTGACATGTGAGGAGAACTTAAGTTACTTTCTTCCAAGTTTTTTATTTATCTGTGTTAAATCAGTGTGAGCTGGCATTCCACAAATAATAGTTTTCAAGATTTTCTCATTTTTTAATCTATTATGTGTCAATATATTTTACCTCATGACTTACTTTATCCCACCTGACCCTATATCGTATGTAAGGGAAGCGAAATTATACTCATCGTCTACATAAACCTGAACAGCAAGTTCCTAGAACACTGCAAAAAATGAACTGTTGTTTTTGCAGTATAATACTGGCAGCCGAGGTTCCAATTTGAAACTGTGAAATGCACAGTAATTAACTGTAAAACCAGCAATTTTACAGTTTCTTACTGTAAAGTTAGCCATTTTACAGTTTATTGCCGTAAACTTTAGCTGTATTATACTGTAAAAACTAGTATAATACTGGCAGCAGAGGTTGCAGTTTAAAACTAAAATGCACGGTAATTAGCAGTTAAATTGGCAATTTTACAATTTATTACTGCTAAAGTAGCAAATTTCTGCAGTGTAGTACTGCAAAAGTGGCAATTTTGCAATTTATTATTGTAAAATTCGCACTTTTTAGTTTATTACCGTGAAATTAACTTTATTATACTGAAAAAACAACATTCATTTTTTTAGTGAAGAACGATCGAAGGAATGAAAAAAGGTTCACTGATCTTTTCATCCAACCTTGAAAAAAAAAAAGCTCATACCCATCCCCCCCCCCCCCATAAGACTGCAACTTAAGCTCTAAAACCCAGAAATTGATGAAATTTACCGCGCAATCTTTCAGCAACCGGTAGCTAGCACTGTGGACCACATACCTCTTTCCCGAGTCGCCCGGCGTGAGTTTTATTTCTCATCTTGCTCAATTTTGCCGCTTGCGCAAAGATCAGATAGATGTCGTTACCCCGCTGACAGTTGGGTGCGAGCGCGAATTTGAATCACGAGGCGTTGTGCAGCGGGCGGGAAAACTTCCCACGAAATATTTCCTGGGGTCAGAGGTCATCATTAAAAGCGTAGTAGAGATTTCCCACCTTGAAATCAACAACGAGTTAAACGACCGGCTTATTGGAGTTTTTTCAGCAAAAAAGGGACACGGCCTTTATTGAATGTTAGTGAAATATGAAACGATTAATTCAATATCTGGGTGCGACCGGTGTTGCCTTTCGTGATTCTTTTCTCGTAGAAGGCGTAGAAAGGATTTTTGAATGATGCTTGAACCCTGTGAGCAATGAATGAGTTGAAATACTGTGAGAAAGAAAATAACTTTGAAATGAATGTGGCGATGACAGGGGAGCCAATTCTGTGGTTGCTATTGCGCTTGATAACCAGTATTAGAAAACAAATGAAAAGAACAAACTAAATAAGCAAAAAAGAACTTTTTTCCCGTCCTATTTCACGAAGAAACCTTTCATTTTGTATCTCACTGGTCGGAAGACAGCCAAAAAGCACGATGAGTCTAAAAACTAGCCACACTAATTCTACTGATTCTTTCAACAGTCAAAGAATATTATATCTATACACATATTTATGTATAACAAGAAGTTCTGTCAAGAACTAAACGAGCCTACTTTCCCGTACATCGACATCGGCATTCTCGCATCTGATCATTATTCTCTTGATTATCTGAGACTTAAAATTATGTCAAACATACCTTTTTAGCACTTAGAGCTGATTTCGAAAAGCAAAATATACCCCTTTCATCAGATGAAGTAGACACGTAAAAAGTAATTAACGAATAAATAAAGTTTTGTCGCACCTTTTAAAGAATGCAACTGTTACAGTTCCTCCGTAGAAAAAATCCTCCATCGTTTTCAAAATAATAATAATAATAATAATAATAATAATAATAATAATAAAATAAATAAATAAATAAATAAATAAAAGTACAAAGAGCATCAAAACACATTTTATCAAAGAAAGAAAAAAAAAGAAAAAAAAAAAACTCGTCCGTTAATAAAATGTCTCGAATTTCACTTTTAATCTGTTGCCAGTTGTTAAATATAAATAAAGAACAAAATGTTCTCGTGAATGAAAAATTTTTGTTACAAAAAAAACATCGTCTGCCAAAAAAAAAATAATAATAATAAATAAAATAAAACAAATTTATAAATAAACAAAAAATCGTCTGCACAGTCAGTAATTTTTTTTCTGAGCCTGCATTTCCGCCATGTTTGCGGAGTCGGAGTCGGAATCAGAGTCCTCACAGAAGATTACTCAGAAAAGTACGTTACAAACATTATTTATCAAAACCATTTTCTTACAAAGTTAGTTTGGAGGAAATCCGACTTTAAGTTCAGGATCAACATTCAACTTGAATTCCCCGTAGACGCTAATGTTCATTTTTTTTTTCTGAACGGTTCAATATTGAACGAAAAATGGTTCAAATCAAAAAGTTAAATATGGGAATGTATGGGAAAGCCTCTCCGAGATCTTTCAAACAAAAAAAAGTTTATTCCATTCAGACTGTTCACTCAAAAGATATTAGGGGTGACAGCTTTATTGAGCGGTTCGATGTTGAACGAAAAATTGTTCAAATGGAAAATGTAGATACGGGAATGAAGTATCCTTGAAAAGATCTTTCGAACAAAAAAAAGTTTGTTCAAATCGGACTGTTCACTCAAAAGTTAGCATCGCGGGACCGGTTGTTTGAACGGTTCAAAGTTGAACCAAAAATTGTCGAAATCGAAAAATCAAATATAAGAATGAGCTGCACTCGCTGAGATCTTTCGAACAAAAAAAAATTTATTCTATTCGGACGGTTCACTCAAAAGTTATTAGGTGGAGAAAGGTTGCTTAAACGGTTCAATGTTGAACCAAAAGTGTTCAAATTGAAAATTTAAATACGGTAATAAGGTATCCTTGCCGAGATGCTTCAAACAAAAAAAACAAAAGTTTGTTTAAATCGGACTGTTCATTCAAAAGTTATTAGGGGTGACAGCTTGATTGAGCGGTTCAATGTTGAACGAAAAATTGTTCAAATCGGAAATGTAAATACGGGAATGAAGTACCCTTGAAAAGTTCTTTCCAACAAAAAAAAGTTTGTTCAAATCGGGCTGTTCATTAAAAAGTTAGTATCGCGAGACCGGTTTTTTGAACGGCTCAAAGTTTAACCAAAAATTGTTCAAATCAAAAAATCAAATATGGGAACGAGCTGTGCTCGTCGAGATCTTTCCAACAAAAAAAAGTTTGTCCAAATCGGAATGTTCATTCAAAAGTTATTAGGGGGGGGGACAGACAGACCGACCGACCGACCGACACACAAATTCCCCATCTCAATACCCTACTTTCAAATTTTTAATTTTTCGATATTCATTTCACCTTTTTATTTTTTTAACTTGGCGATATTTTTTGGACTTGGCGATATTTTTTAGATGCATTAAGCTGCTTTTAATACTTTTTTCGTCTTTCTTTTATTTTTAACGGGAAAGTAGGCTAAAAATGGATGTATGCATGTTTGTTTGTATGTACGTTTGTTCCTTATACAAATCGACATTTTTTGTAGAATTTTCATTAAACTTGGCACAGAGGTTCCTTGATGAACTAGAATTCACATAGGTGGGGTTTTAAAATTTTTCAAAAATCCAAAAAGCTCAAAATTCAAATTTTGTGTCTCAAAATGGGCAATTTCTCTCAATTTTGAATGGATAAAATAATAGAGATAATCCTTTAAGCATACAAATTGATAAAATTTAACACACTCAAATAGGAGTATTTTCCAACAAAGATTACGATGAACAATGAATTATCAATTTAAGGCTCACCTATTTCATTTTAACATGAAATAAGTTACACATAATCCAATACCGGGCAACGTGGGGTAATAAGCCAGCTCTTCATAAAATTTATTTTATTCCTTTACAGTGAACTCTCACTTATACGCCGCCTCATTTATGCGACTTTTTCAATTATACGACGATTTTGAGTAGTCCTAGCACATTTCATAGCAAAATAATCATAGTATTATTCGTTTGTGCGTCGCTCTAGAGATAAATATTTTACTTATGCGCCGAATTTTCCCTAAAATCTAAAAAATTTTAATTTATTTTCTTTAAAGAATAAGCATTTTTCTTTACTTTCCTCTTTAAGCTTTCGCCTTTATTGCTCCCGGAAGGCATTTTCTCCGCATGAACTAGAGATCGGACAAGGACAATTATCTATAATACATAGTTTTAAAGGGAACAGTTTGTAATTAGGTATGCTACAATTTTTGTTTTATCACTGTAGTTACGTTACAGTAATTGCCAAACAGTAGTAATATGTCCCATTTCTATAGAAACATTCTTATTCATGCTCTTATTAGAACCTATTTCGCATTTAAGTCCTTTAAATAGGCTTGTTCACTTATACGTCTCTCTTACTTATGCACCTTTTTCTGTTGGTCCCTTGGACCGGCGCATAAGTAAGAATTCACTGTATTTAGATGATTTTCTTAATAAAAAACAAAAAAAAAGTCAGCTTATCATTTGCTTTTAAGCAATAGCGATTGCTTATTGCTTTCGCTTGACCATTGAATAGCGCTCGCTCCTTTTCCAGAGTGAAGGAAGTGTGATAAATCTCACGAGAAAGTTCGTGAGAGAGTCTGAAAAGAGATCTGATGCAAAATCTCGTGAGCATGATAATCAATTGTAAAATGGTCGCTTTGGAAGAATAACGCTGCAACTCAAAAAAATCGAAAAATGACATTTTTATATCATTTTGTTCAGAAAAAATCGCTATTTATGATGAACAAGGTTACAACTCAAAAGTGTCAAAAATATCCGCTAGGGAGCAATTTTTAGAGAACACTGATGTAACTGAAACTACCTTCACTCTTTTTAAAATGACGTCATTAGTTAAAATGTCATTGAAGTCAATCATGCTACATTAGAAAAGAGATTAAAATGCGGTTTTTTTAATGCTAGTTTCATTAAAATAGTCGCAATAGATTTGAGCACAAGCGCGATAGAAGTTTCTGAAAAGTTAAAAATTGCTCTCCTGAAAAATGGGCTTTTTTGAGTTGCAGCGTTATTCTTCCAAAGCGACGAAATGAACCTAGAGCTAATCCTTTATATATTCTCGTAACCGCTCTCTCACTATGTGTCACCAGCTTTAAGGTCACTTGGCCTAAATTTGTTTTTGGAAGCGTAATAAAAACAAATTATAGTTTAAAAAACTAAAGAATACGCTTTCAGAATTAAGCAAACTATATTTTTGATGATATTCTAACTGATTTCCCTCGGGTTGTCAAAATTATTGAATGTCCACTAGATTTACATGCACTTATAATACATCAACATGTAATGTACTTTAGCCCTTTAGTATTAATATTAGTATTAAATACATTACTTTTATATTTGCAAAGAACGTGAATTTTATCTTTTATTCAGAGTTACATACACAAACAACTGAAACACGTATAATACATCAACATGTACTATAGTTTAGCATTTAGTATTAATATTAGTATTAAATACATTACTTTTATATTTACAAAGAACGTGAATTTTATCTTTTATTCAGAGTTACATACACAAACAACTGAAACACTTATAATACATCAACATGTAATGTATTTTAGCCTTTAGTATTAATAATAGTATTAAATACATTACTTTTATATTTGCAAAGAACGTGAATTTTATCTTTTATTCAGAGTTACATACACAAACAACTGAAACACGTATAATACATCAACATGTACTATAGTTTAGCATTTAGTATTAATATTAGTATTAAATACATTACTTTTATATTTGCAAAGAACGTGAATTTTATCTTTTATTCAGAGTTACATACACAAACAACTGAAACACTTATAATACATCAACATGTAATGTACTTTAGCCTTTAGTATTAATAATAGTATTAAATATTTTACTTTTATACTTTTAAAGAACGTGAATTTTATCTTTCATTCAGCGTTTCATACAACTAATAAATAAACAAACAAATAAATAAACAAACAGACAAACCCCCCATGTGAAACTAATAAAAGTGTATTAAAAAAGAAAAAGATGTGATTTTGAGCTGAAAATAAAATAATGCTCCTTTTTTTGGAAATTCTTTAGATGTAAAGAAGCATATCTAACTGTGAGAAGGGTCCTATCGCAATTCAAGATGCCAAAATTATTTTTTAATATTAAAAAAACAGTATTTAAAAATACGTTTATTGTTTTCTCGTGAGATAAGAGCCGAATTTTTAACTTGAAGTTCAGCAAATTCAAATGAATAGTAAATATGTTCCTTTAATTCATTAATGAGAAATAAAAAAACTTTTTTTCAAACATGCAATATTTTTATTGTGCTCGCAAACTAAAAGCAGACTTATTTCGCCACAAATATATGCTTGCTTAAGTTCATCATTGAAATTTATTTGTTAACGAAACTAACTATAATTACTATCGTTTTTTATTGTTTATGGCAACAAATAAAAAAGAGGAAGTACCTTTATAATTACAATCCCGCTTAATCGGGTAACGGACAAACGAATACCCCGCTTATACGAATAAAACATCCTTGAACCGTGCCATAGACGCAATGTTAAAGGTCCCCGCTTAAACAAATACCCGGCTTAATCGAATAATATTTCATGGAACCGACGGTATTCGTTTAAGCGGAACCGACAGTATTTGTTATTCTTTTCGGCAACGGGTAAAAAGTGGAAGTAAAACGCGGACATTATGACAGAGAAAGTAACTTAACCCATTAATGCCTGACACTTTTTTTTTCAAATATATTTTGTATAATGGTTACAAACAGGGTTTAATGGACAGGAAAAATAATAAAAAAAATATTATGTAAAAAATAATTGTTTTATTAAGGAAAGAAAAATCGTCCCTTAAAAGTTACGATAGACCCCAGAGGGTACATACTTTTTTTACTAAACAATTTTTCCGCCTACGATATAATATTTAGATAGACATTTTATAAGAAGAAATAAAATCAGCCATTAACATAAATTGAGAAGCTGGGAATAACTTTGAAAACGTAGCTGTTTTCTTGAGATTGTGAACGATTTTTTGACAAAGGTCCTGTTAAAACTGCTACAGAACACACTTTACAATGGTTATGTGCTGCAATCTGTTAATAACGAATTGAAACAATACCAAGGTACTCATTGAACACTATTATTTGGTTGAAATGTTCATTTGGGGGAAATTCAGACCATTTTTTGGACCATCCCAAAAAAGGGACGCTAGGCATTAATGGGTTAAGAAATAGTCCTTAAAAATATGAAAATGAGAGTGACATCCATGGGTTTTTTTTAATGAAAATGCATGCATGCAAGAAACTGGAACTTCTAGTCGTTACACATGTCTCTCCCTACTTGTTGCCCGCAGTGTTCTTCCCAAAATTAACGTCATGTGGTGCAGTCATTTGCGGTGTAAAACTCATAACTTTTACCATTACTTGCATGCATAATTTAAGCAATTTTTCTGAGGTAAAACTTCTTATGGTTGTTAAATTGCTAGATATCTCTTAAATTAAAACGAAGGCCAACTTTGAGCTCCCAAAACTGAGAGAGTAAACAATTATGCAAAAATAAAGAACAAATTCTCAAAATTTACACAAAATGAAAAATGTTGACTATTCGAGCCTTCTTGACCAACGCCCCCCTGGTTTTACTGGTTCTTAAACGATGATTAAGTATCCGAGTTTATTTCTTTACAGCACTTGATTGCGCTTCAACCAAAGTTTTCACAGACATGTAATTTGCGTGAAAAGAAAAAAGCTCTCCTGCTTTCGGAGCATTCAATTTCTGTGTTTACATTTATCTATGGGGGTCACGGTGGACGCCTTGTTCATGTTTTTGAATGATAATGTTAAACTTATTGCATCAACAAGTTGCGCACAGCATAAAAATCTTTAAAACATACGACAAGGACCACGCGTTTTTGGACATACTACGCGTTTTGGCGCGTTTTTTGGCGACATTTTTCAATAAGTATATTTTATTTTCACAAAAACGATTAAGTCTTTTAACAATTAAGCCACTAGTGAAACAAGTAAACAATTGAAGTTCTTAGTACGTTTTTAATGTAGGATACTTTGCGAAAAACTTTCTCCTCTATGAAGTTAGTTAAACAAAATTTACATTTACATCTTAGTACGATTTTTTACCCATGAACGGCAAAATCTACTCGTTCTTGTAAGATTCTTTTTCCTTCTACTCGGTAAGGTAAATAAAGGTTTGTAGTTATGTAGGGTCTATAAAAGGTGGCCTTCAACGAAATAACTCGTCAGTGGTCCTTAACAGCACGCGAAGCACGAGAAAGCTCGTGAGCAGTGCAGAATGTTTTAAATATGGATTTTTATGATCCCACCCCTACCCCCAAGAAAAAAACATGGCTGAGTGTTACATTTTGAAAAGGTGGTATTTAACTCTTTTCGAATGTCGTTAAAGAATTTTCGAGAATTTAACTCTCAGAAAGGGAGGTTGCGCCGAAATCCCGAAGTAGAGAAAGCAAAGAAAGCTCAGTTCTTCAGAGAACCAACGAAAAAGCTCAATTATTTCTTTAAACAGGAAGAGAACCTGGCTCACTTCCACAAAAGGGGGCGATGGCCGAATAATTCCGAAAACAATAGCAGAACAAAATTGTTCCAAACTCATTTCGTCGTTAGCCAGTATGATGCAATCACTAAATAGTTGGGCGATAAACAGTCCCACTACTCGGCAGCGGTTATCCTCCATAAATCTCGTTTACTCTTCTTTTTTCCGGTATCGTCTGCGAAAATATCTCCCGCTGGCAAAGCAAACGCGAACGGAACGGAATTTAAATTCGAGGAGCATTTGTGTGGTAGGCGAACAAAAACAGCAATCACCGATAGACGTGGAAGTAAAGTGAGCCAATGAATAGGCCCGTCTTTTTGCCACTGCAATGGATGTCTCGCGCAGATGCGAAGCGTACTCGCAGCGTGATGGACGATACCATTGTTCAGCAGACACGACTCAATACCTGCCTGAATATTTGTATGGAAATTAAATACTTTTAGCGTCATCGGCACGGGACGGTTTAGCAGATATACGTAACGTAACGTCGTCTTCGAAGGTTTCCCTTGCCTTTTTTGCTTTTTGCTGGTGCCACAAACGCATCGGCCTTCGATTCGATGCCTCGGAATCTGGCAGTTTCGAAGACGCGGCCGTCTCTAAGTTCATGGTCGAATTTTACTCCGAGGTTGCGTCATGGAGTTGTCCTCCTCCTGTACCGCATCCTCAGCGGAAATAGTATCTTCAGAGCACTTTTCGTTCAAAACTACTGAGATATCAGCTGAATCAAATCAAAGAAAAGCAAAAAATGAACTGTTGTTTTTACAGTATAATGATGGCAGCCGAGGTTCCAATTTGAAACTGCAAAATGCACAGCAATAAACTGTAAAACTAGCAATTTTGCAGTTTCTTACTGTAAAGTTAGCAATGTCACAGTTTATTGCAGTAAAATTTAGCTGTATTATACTGTAAAAACAACAGTATAATACTGGCAGCAGAAGATCCAACTTAAAACTGTAAAATGCACAGTAATAAACTATAAAGCTAGCAATTTCGCAGTTTCTTACTGTAAAGTTAGCAATTTCACAGTTTATTGCAGTAAAATTTAGCTGTATTAAACTTTTAAAAAAACAGTATAATACTGGCAGCAGAAGTTCCAGTTTAAAACTGTAAAATGCACTGTAATAAACTGTTAAATTAGCAATTTTAGTTCAGTACTGTAAAATTAGCAATTTTTACAGTTCAGTACTGTAAAATTAGCAATTTTAGTTTAGTACTGTAAAATTAGCAACTTTTACCCGACTACGGCAAAGCCTAAAAGAAGGGTTATGTTTTTATCAGTCTGGCTATGTTTGTGGTTAAGAATGTTCCACCGTAGCTCCTAAACTATTCATTCGATTTTGATGAATGAGGTGCCAATCGATTCTTTTTCGAGTCTCGAGTGTCATAGGCTACTTTTTACTAGGATTTAACAAGAGGAAAGATCGATTATTCCGAGACAAGCACCGATTTTTAACGATATTTTCGGAGCTAAGTGTGTTTTAGTTCAAACAAAAGTCACAATCAACAATGAATTTCCAGTTTAAGGCTGACCTAGATTTTAGCATGAAATTAGTTAAAAGCCATTATAAAACCCGACGACAAAATTGATCGAACTGTTCGGATAATTCCGAGCTCGGTTGGGGCCGGGGCACAGGACATTTTCGCGCAACGTAGGACATTTCCGCCGCAAAATTTATCTCTATCATCCCCCTCATGAGACATTTCCGCCGCGTCTCTCCCCGCCGTTTCTGTACGACAGGACAAATCCGCCGATTGAGCTGGTAGAGTGTAATATTTGGCGAACTAAAATTGGCGAAGTTTAAATTGATTTACTCTGCACTGTGTTTTTTTTACCCGACTACGGCAAAGCCTAAAGGAAGGGTTATGTTTTTAGCAGTCTGGCTATGTTTGTGGTTAAGGATGTTCCACCGTAGCTCCTAAACTATTCATTCGATTTTGATGAATGAGGTGCCAATCGATTCGTTTTCGAGTCTCGAGTGTCATAGGCTACTTTTTACTAGAATTTAACAAGAGGAAAGATCGATTATTCCTAGACAAGCACCGATTTTTAACCGATATTTTCGTATCTAAGTGTGTTTTAGTTCAAACAAAAGTCGCAATCAACAATGAATTTCCAGTTTAAGGCTGACCTAGATTTTAGCATGAAATTATTTGCTATCTCCATATATTATTTCTCTAAGCCGAATCCTATACCCGGTCGAAACTCGCTCATTTCTTTATCGAATTGCAAGAAAATTTATGATTTTGAAGCTTATCCCGCGGGCTATTGACGAAAATTAGACCCACCCTCTAAAAAGTGTCGGTTCGTTTTTTATTCGAACTTCAATTTTTGGGCACAAAATTGACTCTATATAGCGAAATAATTGTCGTATCGTCTCCATTTTGATTTCATTCGAAAGATTAAAAAAAATGCGTTCTTTAGAACGTTTCTCCGCTAGCGCCGCGTAACGAAAATCTCGAAAATCCACGTTTAAGCGACTTATAAGCGATTGAAGTTTGAAAAAGTTAAATTTTTTGCTCAACTGTCAAAATCGTTACATTGTTGTTAAAATCAATTTTAAATGCGACATTTCAAGCCAAGGCTTAGCTCGGTAAACCTTAATTGTAACTTTTATTGTTTCAAAATACTATGGTAGTTTTGCGATAACGTTAGTATTTAGTTTAGTAGTAGCCTTGGGTGTTTGATTTTAATATAGGGTATCACTTTTGTAGTAGTTGTAAAAGTGAACGTGTCTTTGATCTCTTTGAAAAGTTGTCAGAACGACGGCAGTAGATGGCGATGTTGTGCAAATGAAGCCAATAAAAATTGTCGTATTAAATTTTAAGTTTAGAGTTTTTTTTTTTTTTTTGCGGAATTCCGCACGGGTCACCTAGTGTACATTTAATTTTGTAATGTATATTCATTTGCTAATATACAGTGGAGTAAAATAAAAAAGTTTTAAAAACCCGTAACCTGACTACAAAAAAGCTCTAAAAAGTCAGAAATAATAACAAGTTAAAAAAACTATAAATCGACTACAAAAAAAAAAAAAAAGCACTGAAAGGTAAGAAACATGGTAAGTGCTATTTAATATCATCGTCTTATTAAATAAACCAAGACGTTTGATATCTTAGCTATACCTGTTTATTTAGTTCTACGACTTGAACCCTCTGCAAGTTCCACATTAACAACATAATTCAATTAAATGCTGTAGTCGTGCGATGTCAACTACAGAAAAACAATTTGATAGAATAACATTATAACCTAATTTACCATTCTTGTATATATATAGATCAAACTAATATATTTGCTTGTGTATCAAGTTTAAATGCTTGCTTTCTGTAGTTGACAACGCACGACTACAGCATTTGAATTGAATTATGTTGTTAATGTGGAACTTGCTGAGGGTTCAAGTCGTAGAACTAAATACACAGGTAAAGCTAAGGTATCAAACGTCTTGTTTTATTTAATAAGACGATGATATTAAATAGCACCTACCATGTTTCTTACCTTTCAGTGATTTTTTTTTTTTTTTTTTTTTTTTTTTTTTGTAGTCGGGTTATAGTTTTTTTAACTTGTTATTATTCACTTATACGAATATTTTAAATGAGCCCAGCACATTCCATAGTAAAATAATGATAATATCATTCGTTTATGCATCGCTCTAAAGATAAATATTTCACTTATGCGCCGAATTTTTCATCAAATGTAAATATATATATATATATATTTATTACAGTTTAGTGCTATAAAATTAGCTGTATTATACTGTAAAAACAACATAGACTTAGGTTTAGAATGGATCTTTAACGGTGTTCTCAACCTGTGCAGCCCCACCTCCCCAACGACCCAGCGCGAGATGGATGCTCCTCTATCGTGATACATAATTTTTGCAACCCATAACTGCATTTTTACGTGGCAATAAAGTAAAAGATTATTAAGGTGGTTCAAGGGCAGGTTTAGAAGATTTCAAACTGGGGGGGGGGGGGGGATTGATTTTTATTATTTATTTATTATACATACCTGATTTCCATGGGGGTGCTTCTATAGCATTTTTATTTAAAACTAAGAAACTGAAGAGATCTAGCAAAGAAGGGGGAAAGAATAATCTTCCAAACTTCCCTACTTCCTTTTATATACCAAATGTAACCTAAATTTGCAGGGATTTTTTTTAGAATTTCAATTTCAAAAAGATTTTAGGATATTTTTCCAGAACTTCTTCTTAACATCATCAAAAGTCTGTTGAATATCCATGTTTGGATTTGTTGTTGCAAAAAATTACCAGAGGAAGTTCTCTAAAACCCATCATTTCTCCTAACAGTGCCTAAATATGCTTTACCATTCTGTTAAGAATTCTATTTCGAAAAATATCCAGGGGAAGGCCTCTAACATCACCAACGATGGTTAATAATTGCCTTTTTGAAACTTGAATTTCGATAAACTTTCGAGAGAGGTAAGAGTTCTGAACCCTATTTCTTCTCAGTGTGGCATCAAAGATGGTCTATACTTGGTAAGGACTTTAACTGCGAGGAGGACTTCAGTTTCGTAACTTTGCCGATGCAGAGTCCCTTTAAGAAAGCGGGGCGATCGCCCCTTTCGTGCATCGCCTGATTGAAATGGTTTTGAAAAGCACTCAAACAACTCGCAAAAGCAAAAGAAAAAAAAGAAGAAAGACTGGCAATGTAAAACAGAGGAAATCACAAAAAGTTAAAAGTATTATATCTTGGATTTTTCCTTGAAAAAAAAAATGCTCATCCGGATGTATCTCTCGATAGTCGATTATTCGATTATGAAAAAAAAAATCGATCATCAATTATTCCATTATGAAATCATTTACAGTGTGGAAAATGAATGTTGTTTTTACAGTATAATACAGCTAATTTTATAATAATAAACAAAAAATTGCTAATTTTACAGTAATAAACTGTAAAATTTCTACTTTTACATTACTAAAGTGCAAAATTGCTAATTTTACAGTTCATTACCGTGCATTTTACAGTTTTAAATTGAAACCTTTGCTGCCAGTATTACACTGCTGTTTTTACAGTATAATACAGGGTCATTCCATGAAAATGTCAACCTCAGCCGAAGGAAAAAAAATACCGAAGTGAAAAAAGTATCAAAAGTAAATGAATAAATACATAAATAAAAATCATACAACATAAGAAGTTTAAGAAATTGAAAAAGTATTGGAATTATCACTGAGATTAGCCATAATAAATAGTTTGTAGTGTGTCTCTGCTTATTATTCGATGGTTACATTAATCACGTTACATTAGTCACACTCCTTCTTGAGTAAAACTGACACTCAAGACTAAAAAAAATGAAGATTTAATAAAAGTGTTTCATGTTTTTAAAAGCCAACTTTACAAATTTGTCAAATATATCATTCAATTTTTAACACTTGCTTAACTTTGAGAAATTTTTGCCTCACAACATGAGCATTCATTTTCAGGGTTGCAAAAATGTTACGTTAGTCACGCTGCTATTTTGGTTGAAAAAATATCTACTGTCAGTAATTTTGGTTTACATTCTTAGCAGAAATGATAAATAGATACCATGTACATAGTAAATCCACCAGCATAACTAAAAAATATTTTTTATCCTTTAAGTTACAAGTAAACGCAGTTACAAAATCAGCTCTGAATGTTACGTTAGTCACTATGGAATGACCCTAAAGCTAAATTTTACGGCAATAAACTGTAAAATTGCTAACTTTCCAGTAAGAAATTGTAAAATTGCTAGTTTTACAATTTATTACTATGCATTTTACACTTTAAATTGGAACCTCCGCTGCCAGTATTATAATGTAAAAGCAGCAGTTCATTTTTTTGCAGTGCAGAAGAATCGATGGTAGCGCTCATTAGGAAGAATCACTCGGTGTCTGACCGCTCGAGCGATTAAATCGCTTGACATCCTGAATTATGCAAGTATTTCATCATACCCATTATTATTTGATAAGAACGTAAAAAAATAATTGAAGGAAGTGAAATGAGTTCATTTAATTGTTATTTAAAAACAGAAATTGTTGAGGAAGACATTGCCCCGAATAACTCTTGACGGAACAATCTGATTCGAACAAACCTGTTTTTGTTTCAAATATTTCAGGCATTTCACCTTATTCCCATGTTTTATTTTTTGAGCTGAGCATATTTTATCCAATTTAGGAACATTAAAGAAAAACAAAATCACCAACGGAAAAATTTGAAACAAATCTTGAACGAAAAGGCGGATTCACCTCAAAGCTCACAAACTTTTCTGGATAAAGCTCTCAATATAGAAAATGAACAAAAAAGAATTTTAATGACATAAAAACTTATTTATAGCACAGAAAATAGAGACAGCTGGAGAGATTTTGAGACCAGTTTTCTTTCTCCATTTTCAGGGAAAAAATACCAATAACGCAGAGATACATTTCAACGATAACTCAACACTGACGACAATTAAAGATTTACTGGTTCATTCAAAGTGAAGTTCTACTTTAAGTTAAAACATTTCATATTGTAAAAGTTTTATTTTCGGAAAGATCTTCACAATCCGTGAAACCAAGAATAACAAATAACAATTGAAGGGGCAGTGGATAAAGGTGATATGTGACATTTATTAAAATTTCTAGAAAAAGCTTTCAAAAAATTAAAAGTACAAAGTACATCAAAACACATTTTATCAAAGAAAGAAAAAAAAAGAAAAAAAAACTCGTCTGTTGATAAAATGTCTTGAATTTCACTTTTAATCCGTTGCCAGTTGTTAAATATAAATAAAGAATATAATGCCCTCGTGAATGAAACATTTTTGTTACAAAAAAAATCGTCTGCTAAAAATAATAATAACAAAAAAAAATAATAAATAAAATAAAACAAATGAATAAATAAACAAAAAATCGTCTGCACAGTCAGTCATTTTTTTTCTGAGAATGCATTTCCGCCATGTTTGCGGAGTCGGAGTCGGAATCAGAATCCTCACAGACAGAAAAGTACTTTACAAACATTATTTATCAAAACCATTTTCTTACAAAGTTAGTTTGAAGGAAATCGGACTTCACGTTCACGATCAACATTCAACTTAAAGTCCCCGTAGGCGCTAATGTTAATTTTTTTTTCTGAACGGTTCAATATTAAACGAAAAACGAAAAAACGAAAAAATGTTGTGTTATTTTTTTTAATGGATTTTTCTCAACGGGTAAAATGGAGTCATATTTTTAGTTACCAACCTGATGGAGGTATTGATAGACTCCTCACCTTCCTCCATGGTAAAAAGTAAGTTTTCCAAAAATTGTCACATATTACCTTTATCCACTTGTCCCTTTCAATTGATAAATAACTTGCATTTTTAGTAACAATTTTACTTCTGAAATGAATTATCTTCCTAGTCGACGAAGTTGA
The DNA here is from genome assembly GCA_038373865.1 of Uloborus plumipes. NCBI lineage: Eukaryota > Metazoa > Arthropoda > Arachnida > Araneae > Uloboridae > Uloborus > Uloborus plumipes. The sequence continues at coordinate 8,436 of JAXGGA010010367.1, read as the reverse complement.
GAATAGCAACTGTTAAGTAACTTTTTAATTGTTTTTGCATTGATATTCGCAAAAAATGAAATCTAAAGTACCGTAAAATGGGGTGTATAGGAACAGCGGGGTCAATCGGAACAAAACTTCCAGACCGTACAAAGAAATTCTTCATAAATATACTATTGGGTATTTTTAGTCATTAATTTTTTTTTAGAAAGGTAAGATCATAGGAAGTAAGAAAAAATTACTTTTGTCAATCTGGCAACGCTACTGGCTTCTAAGGAGGGCTGCACGTCGAATGCTAGAAAACATCACATTTTCATAGACTGCAAAACTTCATATGCAAGAACAAACCTTCTTATATTTTAAACCTAAGAGTGGTATGTTCCAATTATACATGTATCTGAACAACAGAATACCACATTAGAATTTACATTTTTTATAAATTGTGTCATAAAAATGAAGAATTCTGAAAAATGCCATTGGAAAAAAAATTGCGGGGGGAATCGGAACACTTTGTTCTGTTGTTCCAATTCAAACTTATTTGAAGGAAACTGTTTGAAAAATCAAGATTCTAACCCCAATTCCTCTAATCAAGACAAGGACAAGGATTTATTACTGTTTAGCCCTTCTCGTGAGCAACTAGATTTTAGAATGACAGAAAGTTGCAGATAACATAAGATTTTTTTCTCCGGGAGACTTCTTTTTATTTAAAATACGAGGAGGAAAGTCATATAGACTTTAGTTAGCAAAAGGCAAGCACACAGACAGTGATGAATAAGCGAAAAACTCTTTCAGGACAATCCCCGAAACCCAGAGATTTTAAGAAACTAAAGAAAAGGCAAAGATCATCCCAGAAGATGCTATGAAAAAACTGAAGCCAAGTCATAATTGCTAGTTTTAAGGACAAGTACGTATTTGTGGACGACATGAGTGACTTCCATTCGTGTTAAATCTTTGTATTTCAATTTAAAAGCATTTCTTAAAATTACTTTTCATTTTTCATAAGTTCAAAATTATTTTGAATTTTGACAAATTATAAACGTTTACTGGTATTGAAATTATACTTTTATTTGACAGTAATTATCTGTTCTTGTTCTCCTTCATCAATATTACTCATGTTTGTGAGACCTGTTACAGGTTTTATGGAAAAAAATACAAATTTTAACATGTGTTCCGATTGACCCCTATCAGTGGGGTGATTCGGAACACCCATAATTTCCTATATATTTTAATAATAACTGTTCAAAATGTTTTGTGTTTGCTTGGAACATCAAAAGTAAAGCAAGACCGAAGTTTTTACCCAGAAAATCAAATTGAAAAAAAATCATTTAACTGCTTTTTTTACAATCAAAGCTGAAAAGTGTTCCGATTCACCCCATTTTACGGTAACAAAATGACAATTGTTAAATACCTAGGATTTTTTTACTAAAAAATATTATTAATGTAATAATTTCCACAATCCACAAAATTAAACAAAGAGAAACAGTTTTTAAATAGCTAGAAAGTGTTATATTCAGCGCTTAAAGCACAAAATCATTATTTTTCACAATACCAAAATAGTGTAGTTTTGATGAAAATCTTTTATTGAACACGAAAAAATTGCACTTGTGTGTAAATCATTTCTATCCGTCATTACATTCGCTAGAATCAGAAATGAATCGCTAACTTGTAAATTTATTTTGTCAAGCAAAATTTTATATTTTTTCAGCAAATTTTATTCAGCCAAAGTCTCAAAAGTGAATTCGATACGAAAACCCTTGTAAAATTTTATAAAAAATCAATGTTCTTACGAAATTGAGAAAATGAAACAGTTGTCATCAAGTTATTGCTAAAATTTCGATGTGATTTTTTTTTTCCTTCAATTCTTGTCATCTTGCCATGAATCATAAAAGTCATCATTTTCTTATAAAATCATGATATTTTTAGAAAACTCTCAAGAAGGCCAAGTTTATCAAAGCGAAATGTTTATTCCAACTGATAATAAAACACGAGGATCAAGTGGTTTCTCACTTGGGAGCGAAAACATATTTGACAAATGATTGCATATCATTCTTGTAGAGAACTGTATTTTAAATTAAAGCTTTACTAAAGAAAATACAAGATCCTCAATTCTACTTGAGATTAAAGAACTCCTTTTTTTTATATTGAAGTACAAATTCAATTAAAATTAAAGGCTTTGTAATCAAATGATTCAGAGAAAATGAATGATTGCAGTGCATGCTAGTAACTTTTAACTGTTAACTGCATGTTTAAAAAAACAATTTAAAATATGTTTTTTTTTTTTTTTTTTGGCTTTAAACTTCTGCTCAAATTTTAAAAAATAGTTCTGTTCAAATAGGAGAATAGTTTAAAAAATTAGATGTGAATTTAGGTATGGTTTCTGGTTAAACAACCACTCGGCAACATTAGACCTTAACTGCAAAAACAACACATATTTGGCATCAAATATCCCAAAACATTGATAAAACTATAAAAAGTGTCTTATTATTTAAGCAGTAATAAAACTTTGTTCGTCAGAATATTAAGTATGCATTTTCTAGCGCACTGAACTGAAAGAAGAACGCCCTATATGTGCAAATGCTAGAACAAGAAATCTGTAACAAGAATGAGAAAAAAAAAAAAAAATGATGCAAATGAACTTCTTGAAATGTTGGTTAAAAACGCATGCAAGTTGAAACCGTAGGTAGGCTTTCATTAAAGAGTTTTCTAAATCATTCTGTATTTTAGCGCCTACCAGGGCTATCATAGCCATCTCTTGCCCAATTGTTTTTCGTTACATTTGCACTATAGTTTGGAGAAATCTAAGCCGGCAGCATTATGAAGGCTACGCAGGTCCTAATCACAAAAATCCAATAACCAAAATCTTCTCCATAAAGTAACGCAAAATTTTATAAAGTTATACAAAAAATATGATGCACGCCTCCTGTTTTTATAGTTATTGAGAGAGGATGCACTTATACTTATCAAGCTCATTGCTTTCTGCTTTAAAAGTCTCACAGTCAGGGAACATCGTCTATATGCATCACGTATGTGGTAAAAGGGGTTGCCATCTGATAAATTGGAGAATTCAGCTGAAGTTAAACGGAAATCAAAAAAATAAAATGTGTAAATGTTGATAATACTGATAGTATATTTTCATTAAATCTCGTTAGAGGTGAATCAAACACCGACGATATGCAAACCAACGATTTATTTCATCTTTAGTATTGTTGCTGTTCTTATTCGGTATTTCCATACCGGATTGAGTCGGATTGATTTTTGATAATGGAGTCACAGTCGGACTCTACCGCTGTGTTTTAAGCTCGTGATGCTTCATTGTCATAAGCTCACTCACGATAGTTAATTACTTTATCGAAAAAAAAAAAACGTTCAAGAACAAATGTAATAGTTTCTTCAGACAGCTTACGTAACATCATAACCAATTCATTTTCAACGCAGATGGCGTTGTATTTAAACAAAACGACATCAATATGTATCTTTTATGCCTCTTCTATTTTCCTCTTAACATTGCAGATGTGACAAGTCTTAAATTTTAGAAGCATTTTGTCGAACAGCAGTCCTGTCTTCACACAAGGTTAACATTATTTTTTACCACCTGCGCATCCGGCGTTGAATGGCTTGTCCAAAAGCATCAAACAAGAGACGAGTGTAAAAAATCATACGAATGCTCATTTGGGATACAGGCATTGTACTGTACTCCGTTCAGATCACACAAAAGCAAATACTGAATGGTAAGTCACGACTTCTTAGCAGGTCTTTGACGACAGCGTGGACAACTAGCAGAGAATGGAACAGCTTCCTTTGTTCTGTGATGCACACGATTTTTTTTCTTACCATAATACGTGGCGTTTTGTAGCATTTGAAATATTTATTTCTTTGTGTTGTGTGCTTCTACGACGTTTTGGAATAAATAACCCTTTTAGTTTTTGTCTTTAAATATGAAATCAACTTAATTTAAGTTACATTTTATAATGGCTTAAATGTTGAAGCTTATGCTTATTATGAATGACTTTTTCAGAGAGTACTGGTCAACTTCAAGACATTTTTTGTTTCCTTTTTTTTTTTAATATCAGACAACAAATCCTCAAAAGTCTTAACTGAATTATAATGCTAAATTATAGATTAATTTGTTCTTAATCCTTTAGTTTTCCCATTCCGTTTTAAGTAGTCTATTAGGTTGTTCAAAAAATTCGTAAACACTTACAAAAAAGTTGAAATTTTACTGTCTGATCTTCTTCGGTAAAACCTTCCGCGCATTTACGCATGCATCGGGTCTTCTCTGATCTTACCAAAATAGGCGTGTTAAGTAAGATATAAGGGGAAAAATAATAAGAAGCATTTTGAGCCCTATCAAACAACGTGGAACGATGCTAATTTCAAACACATACAGTGAACTCTCACTTATGCGCCGGCCCAAGGGACCAACAGAAAAAAGCGCATAAGTGAGAGAGACGCATAAGTGAACAAGCCTATTTAAAAGTCTAAAATGCAAAATAAGTTCTAATGAGAGCATGAATAAGAATGTTTCTGCAGAAAATGGTCATATTACTACAGTTTGGCAAGTACTGTAATCTAACTGCAATGATAAGGAGAAAACAAAAATTGTAGCATACCTAATCACAAAACTAGTCCTTTTAAAGCGACCAATAATAGATAATTGTTCCTCTCCGAACTCTAGTTCATGTGAAAAAAATGCCTTCCGTGAGAAATAAAAGCGAAAGATTAAAGAGAAAAGTGAAGAAACATGGTCAGTTTTTAGGAAAATATATTAAATTGTTTGCATTTTACGAAAAATTCGGCGCATAAGTGAAATATTTATCCTTAGAGCGACGCATAAACGAATTAAATTATCATTATTTTATTCTGGAATGTGCCGGGTCCACTGAAAATCGTCGTATAAGTGAAAAAAGCGCATAAATGAGGCGTTGTATAAGTGAGAGATCACTGTAGTTTAGTTGAATATGTCGAAAGGATATAGCAAATGCAAGTTTTGAATTGAAAACTTCGGAAAGTTATCACCCACAACCCATCTACCCTTTTTTAAGTGGAATTGTTCGCGAGTGCTAGGCGCAGTTTTCATGGATAGACAGTACTTGCCAAGTAATAACAAAGACTATAAAAATTATTCCTCAAAATGAAGGCCATCATTTTCCAAGACTTTCTGCCGTCGATCTGCAAGATTTCAGATCTGGTCAGAGTACTATTCAGCCGGCTTAGAATCAAAGAAGTCTCGACACGCTTTCTCGACTGTTTGTGAGCTTTTGGGACAACCAACTAATTTCACTGTTACCTTCAGAAGGGGTTTGAAATTCATCATCACCACTTTTTCATATGAGTAAAAAAGGATTAATACTTTTTATAGACACCACTTTAAAGCTAAAATGTTAAGTGATGCGGGAAATCTTTCATACCTTTAATAGGTCATTTCTGTGAAATTTTAGAAAAAAAATTATAACATTCAAAATAAAAAAAAAATCTCGATGTGCAAACTACCGGGATTCAAAGTAATTATGTACCAAATTTCAATGCTATAGGTGCTATGGAGTCTCTGGAGACTCTTATGGAGTCTCCAAGCATGCACCATAGCCATCCTATCACAATTTCTCTGACCTTACTTTTTAATGCATTAAGAAACGTATTGGATGCTATAAAGCATTGAGTAACCGCCCCTAAGCAAGTGCATAACAAGCGCGAAACTGCAGTCCATAGATCGAAATAGGCGAGTTGCCGGTGTATTGCATGTTATTTATTGGATGCTGTTCAGTTCGGAACGAAATGATAAGCTCCATTGGCATTATAAGCTCCATTGGCATAATTAACTTTTTAATAAATTCTTAAAATAAAGTCGCCAAATTAAACATATCGTAAGCAGGGTGTCAGTTTAACTTCCAAACTACTTTCTGCTTTAAAAAAAAATCTATAGAACATAAAATTTCAGCTGATACATCTTTTATTCCACCAATTACAATCACCCCATTTTGCTTACGAAATCGGAGGCTCCATTATCAGCGATGCGGTAACGTACCTCGTAAAGAGCGATGCTTAACGACTGAGGGAAACTGCTTAAAACAAGTTACTTCTGTCGGATTACTGTCTAAAATTTTTTCGTGCGACCTCCGCCGCATCTGCACACGCGCCAAGTCTCTTCGGACTTTCTCGAAATAGGGGGGAAAAGCAACGAGGAAGTAGTAAGCGAACAAAAGCTGAAGGCCCCGGGTAGTGCGCATCCTAAGCCTATCTCCCCTTTTTCAGATGGAAGCGTCCGTGGCTGCCAGGCGCACAAAACGCAAACAGACTATAATCATGAATAGCTTCAACCAGGTATTCTTTCTTTTTTAACTCCCGAAGCGAAAAAGAAATGGTCTTAAGTTTGAGTGTAAGTGGAGTATAGTTGGAAACTCCTAGCTTTCACCCTGTAAAAAAATGAATGTTGTTTTTACAATATAATACAGCTAATTTTATAGTAATAAACTAAAAATTGCTAACTTTACAGTAAGAAACTGTGAAATTTCTAGTTTTACAGTTTATTACTGTGCATTTTACAGTTTTAAACTGGAACCTCTGCTGCCAGTATTATACTGTTATTTTTACAGTATAATACAGTTAAATTTTAGGGCAAAAAACTGTGAAATTACTAACTTTACAGTAAGAAACTGTGAAATTTCTAGTTTTACAGTTTATTACTGTGCATTTTACAGTTTTAAACTGGAACCTCTGCTGCCAGTATTATACTGTTATTTTTACAGTATAATACAGTTAAATTTTAGGGCAAAAAACTGTGAAATTGCTAACTTTACAGTAAGAAACTGTGAAATTTCTAGTTTTACAGTTTATTACTGTGCATTTTACAGTTTTAAACTGGAACCTCTGCTGCCAGTATTATACTGTTATTTTTACAGTATAATACAGTTAAATTTTAGGGCAAAAAACTGTGAAATTGCTAACTTTACAGTAAGAAACTGAAATTTCTAGTTTTACAGTTTATTACTGTGCATTTTACAGTTTTAAACTAGAACCTCTGCTGCCAGTATTATACTGTTATTTTTACAGTATAATACAGTTAAATTTTAGGGCAAAAAACTGTGAAATTGCTAACTTTACAGTAAGAAACTGTGAAATTTCTAGTTTTACAGTCTATTACTGTGCATTTTACAGTTTTAAATTGGAACCTTGGCTGCCAGTATTATACTGCAGAAACAACAGTTCGTTTTTTGCGGTGAAGATTAAAAATAAAGTTAAAATTCGTAGCCAAACATTTAAAGTAACGTTTAACGTGGTGACCAAATGTGTTTTAGGGTTGGTTAGGGTAAGTGGGCCCCCTTCTTAGAACAGTTCGTTTTAAAAGCCTTATACAAAAGTTTTAAAGCAAAACAGCGCAAATTTGATGACTTATTTTATCTTGGGAATTATTAATAAACAAAAGTTCAGCATTATTTCATAAAAAGATGCTTTAAATATTTTTAACTACATTATTCTTTCAAAAATGGCTTGGGTGGCACACTTACCCCTTCCTGGGGGTAAGTGGGCCACCCCCCATTTATTTATATTTAAAGCGAGCATATTTTGGAAAGGGGTTTGTGGTTCCAGAGTAACAAAGTATGCAACATTTTAGTAAGGAATATAAATGTATCCATTAATGAGATATCTACTTACATTTAAATGTGTATGACATAAAATTATAAAGCGGAATACAAAACAATTATGTCTGTGAAATTCATTAAAAGCCGTGAGGCGTATTTTTTGCTTTTACATATAAATTAATGTTGAATGAACATAATGGAGTCGATTAAGAGCAGTTTTAGTAAAACAGAAAAAAAATTATAGGTTGAAAAAAAAAATGGAAACACTTCATGGCAGAGTCTCTATTTGAAGTTTTCTAAGGGCGAAACATTATCATTTCATCCTCAGTTGTAATTCTAACATCACCTACATCAAACCAATAAAAAGTGTAGCTATTTCTATTCTTTCTATCAAATTTTGCAGTACTTTTTTCATTTGCATCGTATTTTAAAATTAGAACTTCATTATACTTCATGGTTTTCTTTTATGCAAGTTTCACAAATACATAGTTACCAGCTTTTGCAGTTTTTGTAGCTGAACCATCAATTTCTTCTAGGTCTCCATAATTATCTTTCATTTCATCGTAGAAATAACTTCATCAAAACTGCTTTTCATTTTGAAATCATCATTATTATGAGGGGGCCCACTTACACCAGTGAGGGGGCCCACTTACCCTAATAGAGAAAAAACACGTGGTAAGTGGGACCCTTCCCCTTAAACACTTATTAATAATACTTTGCATAAAAATTCTTATTGCAATATGTACTTTAGGTTAAACCCTACAAGAAAACTTGATGAACATAAAAAAATAATAAAAACTAACATTGAAACACTTCTTTGAAAAATGTTGCTTGAACTCGCAAAAAAAAATATTTGGAAATTTTTTGACGTAAATTTTTT